>QPKB01000295.1:22374-46730 GCA_003546025.1 Camphora micrantha
ATGATCATCCAATGATTTTGGCGGCGAATCCGTGATGTTGACGAAGATCGACGGATTTCATGCACGAAAAATCAGATTTTGGAAAAATCACAGGGGCCAATCAACTCGAAATGCGAAAAGGAGCCGAAGAAGGGGTCTTCCGGCGACTTTTGGGTTGCCGGAACTCCATGGTCGCCGGCGACCATGCACCCATGGTCGCCGGCGACCATGGGGCTGGCGACCTTGGGCCATGGTCGCCGGCGACCATGGGCCAAGGTCGCCGGCGACCATGGGCCTTGGGCCCATTTTTCAGCCGCCGTTCGGTCGCCTTTTCTTCGCCGTTTTTCGATCTTTTTTCATTCTTTTTTCTTCTGTATTTTTCCTGACATTTCCCCTCATTTATTGGCCTGATTCTCTTGAAGAAAAACCAACGAGAAGCCACGCAAATCGGAGTACAAAGTTTTCTATTTTTCTGGAAAGCCGAAGACTTTGTTGTGCGGTATTGCTGATTTTTTGTCAAGCATTGAAACTAGGCCAAACGATGTCGGAATAACCTGAAATTTGACATGGAGCCTTTTGGAGGTATTCTGAGACCATCCGTAGGCTCTGATCGAAGTTTTGAAGTCTTTGACACTGTCGTTGCCGGGAGCTCCTGTCTGGCTGTCAGAGGAGTGAAGTTAGGCCAAATGATGTTGAAACGGCCCAAAACTTCATGTGTACCCCTCTTTTGGCTGTTTTGAAAGACCTTGCAGTTTTTGTTTGACTCTGACAAGATCTGATGCTTGAAGTGGCGCCTTCCTATTTATGGCAAGATGTGGCTCCATGTAGCTTTTGGTGTTGAAGGGACATAGTGATATTTTTGGTGTCAACACCGACATGCCGGGGATGATCGTCTATTTGTCTCTGGTAATTGGGTGTTTGAGGCAAGTGAGATCGCGGCAGAGAGGCGGCACAGGATTCCCCGGCATTACGGGATTCCTCCAAGTAAATGCCGAACTGTTCTATACCTGTTTTCTTGTTTTCATTTTTTTGCCAACCTGATAGATTTATGGTCTGTTGTGCAGAAATTGGGCAGAGGAGGAGTGCGGCCGTCAACTCTGGTTGGAGACCAAACAGTGACTGGCAAAGGGCGGTACGCAACTACAAGGGTCATAACACCCGTGCTGCCTGGTCGCTCCTCGGGTACGAACCGAGGTACAAAACTTATATAAATTGAAAACCCGTGGCCGAGGACGCGACTGCCGACCTCGAGCATCGCAGGGTTTCGGGTGCCCAGACCTCCACTTCCCGGGCCAAGCCGGAGGCTGACCTTCAACAAATTGTCTAATCGTACGCATCTCCAAGCTCAGAGGAAGGGAGAATGCCGCCCCGACGTCCTCCGTTGGTGACAAAGAAGTTGGGGGAGAAGTTCTTTGGAGGGGAAGCTTCTGCCTCCGATCCCCCTGTTTCCAATAAACAACTGGCCCATGTTGCTCCGGGCGCCGCTGGGGCTCCCTCTACTGCCGGTGCTTTGATCCGAGAGCGCCCTGCAGAGATCTCGAAGGAAAAACCTCGGACGGAGAAGGGATCCAGACCCAAGAGGCCAAGTTCGGCAAGAAGGGAGCGCCCCGCCGGGGATGAGAGGGAAAGGGTCCCAGAAAAGTGGCCCAGGACTGAAGGTCGGGCAGAGAAGACCCCTGGGTGGAGTTCGGAGCAGGCTTCGGGGGCGGACTCGGCGCTCCAGCGAGCGGGGCAAGCCATTTGGAGGCCGTCCTTGTCGCTTGGGACGGGGAGGCCGGTCACGGTAGAGGACCGTCTCCACGGAAACCCTCTTGCTGCGGCAATGTTCGCAAACGCTTGCACCATGCCACTGGACATAGAGAGGTTGCAGAGGATGGAGGACGCGGCGTTGTTGATCAGCACACTGCAATTTGCTTTCTCGATAAGTCTTCTTAAATCATTTACCGCTTTATCATCGGGTCCCCTTTTTCGACACCTGGATGTTTCTTTTCGCAGATCGTGCAGCGGGTGAAGGTGTCGTTGGACAAAGTTCAGCATAGGGACACCCGGGTCGAGAAGCTGGATGCTGAGAGGAAAAAGCTTTCTGAGGCCCTGGAGGGCAGCTGTCGGAAGTTGAAGGAGGAGGAGAAAAACTTCAGCCTTGGGAAGGACCTTGAATTTGCAGTTAATGAGGTTTGCAAGGTGAAGGCTGAATGTGAGGAGCTGAGGGGGGCGGCTGAGGTCAAAGCAAAAAGGGCAATTCAACTCGAGGCCGAGCTGGAAGAGATGGCGGCTGAGCTGAGAAGAAAAGATGCCGACCTTGAGGTGCTTCGAAAAGAGAAAGCAGACACTGAAGCTTCGACCCAGGCTGAGGTGGAAGTCACTTATCGTGATGGGGTGGAGGAGGCGACAACGGACTATGTCGCCCAGGTTGACGCCCTAGGTCCGCGGTTGTTCGAGTATGGGTACAAGGCCATTTTAAAGAAGATGGGAGTCCCCGAGGATCACCCAATATATCAAGACCTACCCACTCTTGAAGACCGGACTGCCGAAAAGGGCTCGGCTTCTCCCAGTCCCCATACTGAGGTTCCCACCGAAGTTCCCTCAGAGAACCCTTCTGCCAAAGTTCCTTCTCCTGATGCTCCTCCTCCTGATGCTTCTCCAGGCGCTGCTTGAGCAGCCTCCTTTCTTTTGGATGTATTTTTATTTTTCTCTTGTAGAATTCTACCTTGTATCAAGAATTTTGTTTATTAATAAAAATCTCCTTTTTTTCTTTTTTTCTCCCTTGAATATTATATGGGTGTGCTGGAAATTTTTCTTAAGTTTAGCTAACTTAAATCAAGAACTCTCGGATGTTTCCTCATATTTCATACCCGAAATGAACTAGTGGCAAATGGCTGGTTTCGTGAACGAGCTCGAGCAGCGACCGGTTTTGCAACCGAGCTGGGGTAATTGGATATCAGCTGGTTGCATAAACGAGCTGTAATGAAGGGCTGGTTCCGCAATCGAGCCTAGATAACAGCCGGTTCCACAACCGGGCTGTACTGAAGGGTTGGTTCCGTAACCGGGCCCGAAAATCAGCTGGTTGCTCCACCGAGCTGGAATGAAGGGTTGGTTCCGCAACCAAGCCTGTATGTCAGCTGGTTCCACAACCGAGCTGGAATGAAGGGCTGGTTCCGTAATCGAGCCTGTATATCAGCTGGTTCCGTAACCAAGCTGTAATGAAGGGCTGGTTCCGTAACCGGGCCCGGATATCAGCTGGTTCCGTAACCGGGCCTATGACGGGATATCTCGTTTGTAGCTTGAGGACCAGGGACATGTTTCTGGAAAAACTATCTTTTATTGATTCCATAAGTCGAGTACATTTCAGTAGTAGTATTTCTTGAGGTGGGCAGCATTCCATGGTCGGGGCAACTGTTTACCGTCTCTGTCTTCGAGTCTGTATGCCGAATGTCCTACTGCCAAGACCACCTTAAATGGCCCGTGCCAATTTGGTGCTAACTTGCCTTCGCTGTGAATTGTAAGTGCCTGAAAATTACGGACTTGATTTGGTGGAATTTTGCCACTAAACACTTGGGGAAAAAGAAGATCTTGAAGGCCTGGAAACAAAGAAAAATAGGTTAAAGGCCTTGGCTATTTTTTAGCCAAAGGCACTCCGATGCCTAAGTTAGTGCAATCACGGGGCAAAGGATGGATCAAGAGAGAAGAAAGTGGAACTCAAGATATGTTATGTTTTTCTTTTTTCCATACCTCTGCTTGCTTTACCCTCATCATATATATAGGTGTTGGCCTCCTCAGATCATTCGTTAGTGGAGGTTGGTGGGAGTATGATCCTATCAGACCATACTCTTCCTCCTTAGTGGAGGTAGGTAGGTGTACCGTCCCATCGGACCATGTCCTGACCTTTTACATGATTGCTGATGGGATAGTTGGATATATCCGGCGCCCATCTTATCTATCAGTGTGCGGCCGCAATCCCGTTAATGTTGATTAACGTAATATCCATTCCGGTTGACAGAGTCATCCCGAGGTTGCGACCTCGGCTCGGCACCATTGCCGAACTGCGTGGGCTCGGTAATCTTACCGAGCTGCAGAAGAGGGAAAGAGGAAGTCGCTGGTGCTTTTATCGAGGCTGATGTTGAGACGAGCCTGACTTGTGTCGGGACTTATCTTCGTGTCACGAAATGCCCCACACAAGAATAAAGGGTTTGGTACCAATGAAGATCTCCAACATTTAAGGACGCAAAGTGTACATTAAGGCTTATAAAAAAAATTCCCGGGTAATTACGACATCAAGCTTTTCCCCCATGTTTCGCATTCAAATTTATACAATTCAATGTATTTCCTTCAAATCTTTCCATTCCCAAACATCCATGATCCATAGGGGATCTAAATGCTTCAATTAGGAGGGGGGAAACATGTTGAAACGAGCCTGGGCGCCTACTGAAACGGGCCTAACAGAGCCCAGGCCCGCTCGAGCGAAGGTGGGTCTGCTCAAGCAGACCCCATCTAGAGACTGGTCTGCTCGAGCGGCCCATGGGCTCACTCAAGTAGCCTAGTTGCTGTTTGGGTTCGTTTTCAATGCAGAAACCTGTACTATTTCCTGCACATTTTGATTTCCTTTCCCTCCTTCTACTTCCCATACATTCTGAATCACTCCTTAGCAATAAACAACTTCCATTAAACCATAGGCATCACAATCATTCCATGCATCAAATTAATTTCAGAGAAATCAGAATGGATCATTCAAAATACAGAATTTGAGAAGAATTCTAATGCTGAAAACGGAACTTGACAAGGAAATTCTTGCTGTTAGGAAGAATAACCTGTAGAAGACATAAGCATAAACCATATACTAAATACAAATCTGAGAAATCCAATATCAATTTGTAGAAAGAAGCAAGCCTATAAATGAAATAAAATTCAGGTTTGGAAACAAAGTAAACCTATAGATGTGCATGCATTCAATTATCAAGATATTTACTTGCCTCTTTTCCAAAAAGAAACATAATTCACTCCAAGAATCCCTCAAACTCAGCTGCACCAAATCTACACCAAAAATCCCAAGAAAACCATTCAAAAATCCACCAAATTCGAAATTAGAAAGAGCTCTCAAAGAACCCCTTTGCATCCATGATAGAAGGGCTCTAAAGGTCCCATAAAAACCAGAAATTCGAAATGGCAGCCATTGCTAACATTTGAAAAACTTTAAACAAAGAGAAGAGCTTGGAGAAGAAGGTTGTCCCAGCTCAAAGTCCTTGAAAATGGTACCAAAAGGAAGCCAAAAGGAAGGATAAGAATTTGTGAAATCAACTCTCCAAATAGCACTCAAGAAGAATACATGCAAGAGGAGAGAAGTTGCTGAAATGGAGGAGAAGAAGACTCTCATTCTCAGTTATGTTGTTGCAGGAAAATGGAGTGAAGAAGAAACCCAACGTGGGTTTTGGGTTTTAAGTTGAGAAAGTGGGCCCCATTTGCCCTCAAATCTTCACATGGCTGGATCTATCATTTATGGGTCCCGAATGAGATCGACGAAGAAGGCAAAGTTGATTGTCGAAATATCTAGTTTTCAAAAAGTATATTTTCCTCATGATTTGCAAATTTCGAAATTCATGCACAGTTTTAGTGCGAAAAGTATTTTTGCCCTTTTCTCGAAAAACGTGATTTTCTGAATTTCAAATTCAAACAAACAAAACATAAAAATTGTTGAGATCAATAAAACAAATTGAAAGGAATAAAATTGGAATTTTTTGAATAAGGAATAAATTCCCCCAAACTAACACGCGTCACACGGGCGCCCCCCGTGTCAAACTAAGTTCGATGGCTCTCAAAATTCCTCAAAGCTATTGAAAAGTCTAATCTAGCTAGAAATCAAGCTAATCATCCTCTAATCCCATTTAGAGACTAATCACGGCTAAAATAATAATTAATCATACTAAACCTCGGTCGAGGTCTGACATCAAGCTCCTAAGAGTTCCTCGATCATATGAATCCAAATGTGACCAGCATAATCATAAACATCATATCATGATTGAAGAAAAAAATAAATTCAAAAAGTCTAATAAGAAAGTAGCTGAAATTCAAGACCCAACACATAAATCAAATAAAATCCAAGGCAGGATGTTTTGGGGGAAAATTGGAGTACTGGGCCATTGTAATTTAGAAAAGAAAAAAAAAACAAAATAAAAATTATAAAAAAGCAAAGAAACCAAAATCCAAAAACACAAAAACTATATCAATCATAAATCAAGCCCCATTAACAAAAATAACATATTAGAAAAAACTAAAAGAAGAAAAGAGGCTATATATAAACCAAATACAACAATCGTAGGAATGAGCTACAAAACCAAAATGCAATCAAACTACGAAAACTACTTACATATGAATGGTTTCAATGCATGTCGTGTATGTTTGTAAAAGACAATGCTTTGTTTGTGTGTAGAATGAGTGACATACATTTTGAAGAAGAAAAATACAAGAAAGAGATTCAATTCATCGAATGCATTTGCAAGAAGGCATTTTGCCCATATCTATTTGATTTAAAGGTAGAAATCTCATCACTCTCTCTTATTTGTATATAGAGAGAGTAGTGTTGGTGGTGAATCCAAGTGAGGAGGAATGAAGAGAAGAGATAATCATAAAAGAAAAGGAGATTGAGTGAGAGAGAGAGAGGACAAACCTTTGTTTCATGCTATATTGTGTATGAGCCGGACTGCTTGAGCCTGAAGTGGAAGAAGGAGAACAATTGAGTGGAAGGTTGAGAGGTTTTTCGTTTAGATCTTTAAGGCCGAGAGCAAAAAAAATTATTGGTTTTAGACTTAGGTTGGGGCGACAACTTTATTAGAACAAGGCATGGGCCTAGGTGGGGTGGTGACTTTACTTGAATGTGGCATGGGCTACTTTAGGCATTTTTTGGATCAGACCTGATCGGAGACTACCAGGTTGGAGGGCTAAAATTTTATCTTATGCATGTCGTCTTGAACTAATTTGATCAATGTTATCCACATTGCATATTTTTTGGGCTACTACTTATCTTTTGCCTCAAGTGGTTCTTTCTGCTATTGACCGGCGCATGCGAGACTTTTTCTAGAATATTTGGAGGGGAATTCATTATCTTCATCTAGTGTCTTGGTCTCCTATTTGTAAGCTAGTGGATAATGGGGGTTTGGTGCTAGATCTATTTTTGTAATTAATAAAGTTGTTATTCTTAAGCAGGTTTGGAGGGTTGTTCACCATAACTATTTATGTTGGAATATTTGGTTGTAGCTAAATATATTAAGGACAAATCATTTTTTAGAGATTCATGTTGTAGCTTGTACTTCATGAGGCTGGTGTGGGAGTCTTTCTTTGCAAGCATTGGCTCGACCTTACACTAGGCATTTGATAGGTGACGGTATGTTCACATTATTTAGGGTTGATTATTGGGTGGATGGGGGCGGTCTCATTGAGCATATATAGTGGTCAGGCTATTCATGTTTGGGTGTTAGATTTGTTTTTATAATTAATAAAGCTGTTGTTTTTAAGCAGCTTTGGAGGGTTGTTCACCATAACTATTTAGGGTAGATTATTTGGTTGTAGATCTATTTTTGTAATTGATAAAAGTTGTTATTTTTAAGTAGATTTGGAGGGTTGTTCACCATAACTAGTATGCTAAATTTATTAGGGACAAATCATTTTGAGAGATTCCTTTTGTAGCTTCTATTTCATGGGGCTGGCGTGGGATTCTTTCTTTGCGAGCAATGACTCGACCTTACACTGGGCATTTGATAGGTGACGGTAAGTTGACATCATTTAGGGTAGATTATTGGCTAGATGGGGTGGTCTCATTGAGTAATATAGCGATCAGGCTATTTATGACCTTGGTATGGGTACGAATGTTAAGGTATTGTCCTCTTTTATTCATGTTATACATTGTGTTTTGTCACATCCCGATCCGAGATTCCCCAGCCAAGGGTAATCCCCGAGGTGTGACACGTGTACTCCCATGAGCTTCGCACTTGTCTCGGGTCAAGTACGAGTCATGAAGGATAAAAATTCCACTTTTTTCTTGTGAGACCTACTCATTGACACCTGTCCTTGTGCATTTCAATGTGGAAGCATCTAAAACAAAATATTAATATCATATCATGAGTTGTCTCAAACATTCAAGTTTATAAACAAAAGATGATTTCATTACTATTAAGAAGTAGAGATCATAAAACTTACTCTACCTCACTATTACAAAATATATCTATATACAATATTTCCAAAAGAATCATCTAACATCAAGAGTTCACAAAAACCAACTCCAAAACACAAGTGAAGATTTTTCTAGAATTGCCCATAAAAGACTATACATAACGTTCTCTAGAATCATAGCTAGACAGTACCCTCAGTTGTCCATTCTTCTAGGCTTGTAGGTACCTCATTTACCTCCTCCTCTCCCTCGGCAGTCTCCTCAAGACTGGGGGCGAGATCTGCATTTATAACACCAAGAATGGCTGGTGAATATGACGATTCAGCAAGTATAAACAATATTCAGACTATGCATATTGTATCAATTTAGGATTAGTGAAAATAGTTGAAAGAGAGCATATAAAAGTGAACTAGGCAGTTGTGCAGTCAAATTAAATCATGCTTAAAGAATCAATGATAATTGAAACTTGTACAATCTATTGGCAACTACATTAACTCGATCCCCTCATAAGAGAGAACGCGTTTTGGGATATCACCAGTGACCTGGCCAAAGGTTCACCTAGCTACCCGGTTTTAGAGTTTCGGTGCTTTAGACTGTCTACTGCACAACGACTTTAACAATATAAAACCAAGAGTCAACCCTGTCGGGTATCGTCCGGTCGAAGCTAAGTAGTACCAACTTCTTCAAATCAATGAACAATCTGTACTTAAGTAGACTCCACTATTCATTCATTCAAAACAATTCAATCATTCATTTACATTCATTAATCTACTCAAGACTTCTTAATTTAAATAGAAATGAAGTATGTTAACAATGAAATGATAATTATATTAATAATACGAAAGAAATACAGTTTATGTATCCTAACACTAATTTAGAGTATGAAGTCATAAATATATATTAAAATAAGATGTACATGCCTTGAAAATTGGGGAGTCAAGGATCTTTACTATCAAAGAAAAAGCCCAGTAAACATCATTCCAATTTCACGCTCTTCACGGATGCTACTTAGAAAGATGAAAAGAGTATTCCCTCTCCCAGCTTATTTTTCAGAATTGGAGTTAGCTCAACTTTTCGGCACTAGTTCGGTTTAATTCCTATACCTAGGATGTGGGTTTCTTCCATTTTACGTTAACCCGGGCTGTGGGCTTTTATTATTTTCATGTCTTTTAAACTCCGTTTTCTACCTTACTCTTTCTTCGGAGTTAGATTTGTTGTTTTGGGGCCTTTTTCCTTTTGATTAGAATTATATTTACTATTAAAAAAAAAGATGAATAGCATTAATACTTACCTTTAGATATTCAAATTAATGAGAATTGATGGTGGCAAATCGAGAAAATCTAAAAATAAAAGTGCACTAAGATCTTAGTGTTTCGCCTCTTCTCTACTTTCTCTCTATTCTAGTTGCTCCCTCTCCCTCTCTCTCTCTCTCTCTCTCTCTCTCTCTCTAACTATTTTATAAAGCTTGGAGATGGTTTAGGTTCATGTGCAAGTAGGATTCTTGGTTCTATTTGGAAGTTACCAAAATGTACACTTTCCTAATTGGCTTTAATTTCCCCTTTTCGTGTATGACGTGTTGATGTAAGGAAAGCAAGTTGGTAAAAGTCTGTGAATATATTCTTGTTGATTTTACTTCCCTGTTTTGGTTACACAACTTTTTTAAGAGAGGACTTTTTAATTTTATTTAGTTTAGGGGTGCACATAAAAACCACTAAACCATTAAACTGATCCGAACTAGGTGGTTTGAATCGGTTTTATAGTAAATCGATTCAGTCACGGTTCGGATTTCCTTCAAACCATTCGATTTGGTTCGTTTTGAAGGTGCGGTTAAACCGCTCTAACCGAACCGAACCAATTATATAAATATATATTTTTTTATAAATTATATAAACGAATATGAAAAATTACTTGAAGAAGACTTGAACCCTCACTCCGTTACTCGAAGTCCAATGTCTTTCACCAATTGAACTGCCATTTTTTTGTGAAAAAAAAATAAAATAAAGCAAGAAAAATGGTTTGGTTTGGTTCAGTTTGGGAAAATAGAAAATTGATGGGTTTGGTTTGGTTGATGGTTTCCTTCTGAACCGATCCAAACCGCCCATGTGCACCCCTAATTTAGTTTATAATTTCCTCTATTGATTTAACTTTTTATTAGAAAACTAATTCTCTAGGAAACCAACTCTCTTTCTATCTGAGGTGATACTGGTTTCAAAAAATATTAGTTCTCCTAATCCATCTTGGATGTCATTTTCCAAGTGGGCTCAAGATCTTGTGGCTTGAGTCCATTTCTAGCAAGTTTATTCTAATGTTTTATTTTTGCTAAGTTTCTAAATGAAATTTAGTTTCTAATTTAGATACTTTCTCAAAATGATCCTAACTAATTATTTAATTTGTTGTTGATTTGCATGTGTAAGCACATGGTAGGCTTGTCAATCCGGCCCAGCCCTCAAAAAAGCCTTAAAACAAGGGCTTTTGTTTCTAAGAAAAAGCTAAAAACCTATAGAGTTAGGCTTAAACAATTCTTTTACAGCCAGACCTGAAATTCGAGGGCCCCAACCTGCCTTTGTCACTGGCCCTCCTAATTTTATCATATATAATGCCCTTTTAATTTGTTATGTATATACATGTTTTTATTTGTTATTTGACTTCCTGATGGGTCGAGCGCATTAGTCTTCCAATGCAAATTTGTGTGAAATCATGTTATTCTGAATCAGTGTCAATCCATTCATCATGTGACCATATATTAATTCAGTCTATGTTTATGTTTTATGCTTCCATGTATTCCTTTACTTGTTGACAAGTGTGTACATTGGTTGCTCGCTGAGCATTAGCATTTGTTTATATTTTTCAGATACCATGGTGACCATCTTGCTTAACCAAGATACTTATTTGAGCATGTGACAAGCCAAATTTGACTTAGTTTAGCTTATTTTAAATTTAAGTGACCTAATAAAGCCCTTGGCCATTTTATTTTCAAGTACTATTTATGATGTGATTATATTTAAAACAAGATTTTAGTTAAGCTCTGTGTATCATCATTGCAACTCCAATGCAATAATTTGACTTTAGCATGTGTCGCGACCCCGGACTGGGTCCCACGGTAAAGCGGGCCTAATCCAAGATCGGGACTAATTTGTGATTGATTGTATGATGAATTGATTTAAACCCAAAACGTATACGAGTCTACCAAAGAGTACCACTCGTACACGCGATTTCTCATAGGTGTCCGCGGTGAGGATATCACATCAACATGAATATTTCTTTTAGGTGCGGAAGCGTGTAGCAAATATGTTTCATACATTCATGTCCAAAATAACAAGATTAACACATATTTAATACCAGTATCAAAATGAGCACTGATCATTATTGCTATATCCCCAAAAGAAAGTTAAGGTTTACAACAATATAGTTTAATTACATTGTCCCCAAAAATAGAGGCCAACAAAGGCCAATATAAATAAAATAACAAGTTCCCAAAAGAATGGTTAGTTTCTATCTCCAAAATATTTCGCAGCTCAAGCACCCGAATGTCTAGACGACATCATCGGCGTGCCACTCAACTAAGCGATGCGGTTCTTCGACCGCCTCCTCAAGCTCCTCCTCGGGGAACCGATAATGGGACCTGAGTACCAAAGCAAAGGGTCAAACACGACGGTTTGGCAAACAGGTGAAAAGATATATCCATTAAGAAATTACCTTGGAAAACATTTAAACCTGTCAAAACAATAGTTTCATAAAACGAGAGAATCATTTATGCAAATATATATACAATATAAAACATGTAAGGTATCCAAGGAAACGGGAAACAGACAAGATGGCAACCACACATAGCTAAGTCCTCTATCACCGAAGTGACATGAGCATATCGGGATGTTGTCTCAGTCACTGAAGTGAGGAGATGCAACATAAGTGAGGAGATGCAACATATACATAATATAATATGGGACATGACCACGGTAGCGAACCGGGTATCGGGACAAGACCACGGTAATAACCGGGTAGTGGGATCCAAACTGCAGCTGGCGGGACGGGAAGGGGTCTCCAAGTCGGTGGATCAGACCGGCAAGGAAAGCCAAGCTTAGTGGTGCCGACTCATAGGTCAAATGACAAATCAAAACATGTATAAAACATATCGAGTGCATGTGTATAAACGAGCGGGACGGGATGCTCAAAGGCACAAGTATCATTTTATTCGGGCATGTATAAACGGGCTAGCAAAATGGTAAAATGTACTTTCGATGCTATAAACGGGCTAGCAAAATGCTAAAATGTACTTTCGATGCTTTCGGAAATGATAAATTATAATTCGAGAAATTCTGGTCAAGTGTCGAGATTCAAGATAAATCATAATTCGAGAAATTCTGGTCAAGTGTCGAGATTCAAGATAAATCAGGTGAGTAAGGACCCCGTATGTCCATTGTAATAATGACTCGGTACTCCTTGAGTTTGGAGACATTCCGGGCTCTTTATACACCTTGGTAATTTTCAAACTTTTAAATGAACTTCAAAACAAACGGAACCTCAAAAGAGATCCTAAGTATAATGTCAATCATGAAGTATCGTACAACCTATTCAGTCACCGAAGGGAATAGGATTCGCGATACCCAACCGTACAAATCTCGTGCATGGTTATAAAGGGGTATCCCGTGTCCCATACCGTTCAAGATTGAATTAGGTTAAATTCCGATACAACCGGATTAACCTCAAAGAATGTTGGGTCAAACAATCTCATGGTAAGTCAAGTGAGTCCAATAAAAAGGGTAACCAAGTTCCACCTAAGTCCATTTAAGAAAAGAGCGAAAAATCACTTCTCAGGGGAGATTCGCAGTTAGCCCGGTCGACCCGGCCCTTGGCCGGTCGACCACGCACACTGCAGTCTCGGTCGACCTGAGGAGGTCAGGTCGACCCCTTTCATGAAGGCCCGGTCGACCGAGCCCTTGGCCGGTCGACCTGCAGTTGTAAATAAAAATGAGTGAACAGTGTTTTGGTCAGGTTCCAGAGAACCTGACTCCCGTGTGACCGGTCGACTGAGCTCCTGGCCGGTCGACCGCGTGAACTGCATAACAGAACCCAGGTTCTGTTTCCCGCAGTGCAGTGAGTCATTCATCAGGGGACCTGATCCCGTGTAGCCGGTCGACCGAGCTCCCTAGCCGGTCGATAGCGTGAACTGTGTAACAGAACCCAGGTTCTGTTTCTGCAGTTCAATGGGTCATCCATTTTTCTTCATTCCTTTTCTACATTCTTAAAACCTGATTAACAATATAAATCATGGATAAAACAAGCTAACAAGGCTCACTATTGTGCATTTATTTCAAACCTAACAAGCCATTAATATCACAAAATATTTGGTGAAATCATAAATGCATTTCATAAAACTCATTCAAAGCTAAACATATCAAATCATCCACTTGCCTTGGGTCTCAAATCAAAGGAAAACAAGCTCCCAACCACACTTGCAAGCCAAGAACACAATCTCTACAAAAACCCCCAAAACAAACCCTAAAATGGGTCAAACCAATGAAGGAGAAGAGAAAGCTTTCAATAATGGAAAAGTAGCTTCTCTAAGGCTAGAAGAACACAAATCTAGAAGATTAGGGAGAAAGCTTACCAGTAGGTGCTCTAAATGAGCAAGGCAAGCTAAATGAGGATCCTAGAGAGATGAGATTTCTTCACAAATGGTACCAATGGAAAGCCCTTGAAGTGGTAAAGAAGATGGTGAAATCCTTTTTGATGTTGGTGCAAGCTTGGTAGTGTCTTGATGATGGAAAAGCCAAGAAGAAGAAGAAGAAGAAAAGGGGCAAGAAACCCTAGGTTGGCTGTTGTGCTGGAAAAGGGAAAAAGGAGGGGATGAGTTCTCTTTTATAAGCAACACAAGTAGGCTCCACTAACTAGTAACCTTGTTGGGCTGAAATAGTAGTTCTCGAGACCTCGGATGAAAACGACGAAGCAGGAAGAAATGATCGTCGAAATTTCTACTTTTGAAAAAGTATAAGCTTCGCGGGTTTCGGAAATATTAAATTTTTGGGTACAAATTTAGTGTAAAAAGACTGTTTCGCCAAAGAAGCTAGAAAAGTCGAGTTTCGGGATTCAGGACGGGAACGGGATCAACATGAAAGTTGAAGGGATTAACAAAATAAGTAAATCGGGATAAAACACCAAATCATAAGAATCTCGAGTAATCCCCCAAGTACACGTAAGTCATAAAAAGGAACCCCCAAAGGGCCCCACTAATTTCAAAGGCACTCAAAATTCTCCAAAGCTATGACAAAGCTATTCTAAACCAACTAAATCAAAATCCACTAAATTGTTGGAAATAGGTGGGCCTCGTGGATGTGAATTCAAGACTTTTGACCCACTTTACTCAGGGATCAAACGTCCATAAGGCCATCAACCATATTCAGGATGCAATCCCTCATACTCTTATACCATATACAGCAATATTACAAGCAACACCATGCAAAATAATCTACAAAAGATTAGAGAAGCAGATTATACCTTTGTTGTCCGGTTGTACTTTGATGGAGAAGAAAACAACTTTAGATCTCCAAGACCTCTTAGCCTTCCACGCTATGGCCCGTATCAGATCTCTTCTCTAAAGGAGATGGGTGTGATCTCCTAAAGAAAACAACTAGAAGCTCTAAAGGAAACTAGAAGAGAACTAGAAGGAGAAGAGAAGTATGTGCAACTCTTGCACAAAGGGATTTTGGGCGTGAATTCCAAGGATGTAAATCCCAGCCCTTTGTTTCTCCTTTTATAGCATTAAGCAACCTCCTTCTCTTGTACTAATTGAAATAGAAGTCTTACTTCTACACAAAATAATAACCTTACTATTACCACTATTAGAAGTCCCACTTCAAATAGAAATAGTAACTTCCTAATTCCTTCATCTTAGAGTTCTAGTAGGATAAGTATCTTTCCAATAACTTGGGCTAGCGTGGGGACCACTAGGGATTCCATAGAAAACTGGCTCCAACTGGGACACGTGACCCCATATCTCATGTGTAATCCGGGCCCACAGTTAATTGCAAATAACACCACTATATAAATGCAATTGCACTCCAGTCTTAGGAATAAATTACAATGAAGACCCTAAACTTCCCGATTATCACAATTAAGCCCCTCTATCAATATCCATGGATTAACTGGACTAATAATGTCCCGCCAATTTAAATCCACATCTTATTATCCTTGAGCCCCAATTAATCACAGTGATCATCAGTACCATCCAATTAACTCTTAATCGAGATGGGTGCGCACTTACTAATGATAAATCCATTAATTAGCACAAGGGGATAATATAGATAGATTCCATCTTGACCATTGGATGTTCCCACAGTCCTACTACCACGTACCCAAGACGCCGAGGTGTTGACGTACAGATGGCCTCACTCATTGGTGACTCAAAGCAAATGAATAGATAGAAACTTGAGTTCATCAATGTCTCAGGATTGAGAACCTATTGTTAGGGAATTATGAGAGCAAACCTTAAACTCGAGACAGTATTTCATAAGGTGCTTCTCATGGTCCTTCAATACATCCAATGTACCAGCACCGTGATCCAGAATCTTACATTCTAATGATCGAGACAAATCACACTATCTTATAGTGATCAAAGCGCTGCAACCTTATCAGATGAGATGCCCAGTCTCATCACCGGTTGTGAAGATGTTTAAGTATAAGATTTTGTGACAAATGTCTCCTGTGTGTGGATCTCATACATACACATATATCACATCTAATATACTAATGGGACCCGGTTCATCTCATGAACCATTTATGTCATTTGTATTGGTCATGTGCATTAAGTAATAAAACACCATTCATCTCATGAAAGGAAAGCATGATATTATTGATAAATAAAGAAATTAATCAGTTTATTACATCATATGATGGATTGAGTCCATACAATCTAACAATCTCCCACTTGGGCTCAATGCCAGTCAGGGTTGCATCTCATGCCCATCCCATCTACATGTTGCTTAAAGACTTTAGTAGTCAAAGGCTTAGTAAAGGGATCTGCCAGATTGTCTGCAGAGCCTATCTTGGTAATAGCTATATCACCTCTCTGCACAATCTCTCTGACTAAATGATACTTCCTTTGTACATGCTTTTGGCTTTTATGGCTTCTGGGTTCTTTGGACTGAGCGACTGCCCCGTTGCTGTCACACTAAACTGTGAGCGGCTGTCGGGCCAAAGGTACCACCCCAAGTTCCATAAGGAATCTTTTGAGCCATACTGCTTCCTTAGCTGCTTCGCAAGCCGCTACATATTCAGCCTCCGAGGTGGAATCAGCGGTACATTCCTGTTTTATACTCCTCCAGCTGATTGCTCCGCCACCAAGCATAAATACATAACCAGAAGTGGATTTCCTGGAATCCTTATCTGACATAAAGTCAGAATCTGTGTATCCAACTGGAATGAGCTCATCAGTGCTATAAATCAACATGTAATCTCTAGTCCTTCTCAAGTTTTTGAGAATACATTTTACAGCAGTCCAATGTTCAGGTCCTGGATTAGACTGATATCTGCTGACTAGGCCCACTGCATGACAGATATCCGGTCTAGTACATAGCATAGCATACATGAGGCTACCAACAGCTGAAGCGTATGGTATCGACCTCAACTGCTCCTTTTCCTCAGGTGTCTTAGGACACTGGTCTTTGGAAAGGTGCACTCCATGCCTGAAAGGTGTAATGCCCTTCTTGGAGTCTTGCATAGCAAACCGTACCAGCACCTTATCTATATATGCAGCTTGAGATAAGCCAATCATCATATTTTGCCGGTCTCGATGAAGTTTGATCCCTAGGATGTAGCTAGCTTCTCCCAAGTCCCTCATATCAAAAGTCTTGGCCATCTAAACTTTCACAGTTGACAACATTCCTATATCTTTCCCGAGGAGAAGGATATCGTCGACATATAAAACTAGAAAAACTACCCTATCACCTTCACTTTTCATGTACACACATGACTCATCCGGATTTTAACAAAAACCAAATGACTTGATTGCCTGGTCAAAACGGATGTTCCAGCTTCGGGATGCCTGCTTTAATCCATAGATGGACTTCTGCAGTTTGCAAACTTTTTGCTCTTGATTTTTAGCTACAAAACCGTCTGGTTGCACCATATAGATGTCTTCCTCAAGATGGCCGTTAAGAAACGCCGTCTTGACATCCATTTGTCAAATCTCATAATCGAGATGAGCCGCAATGGATAAGAGTATCCGGATGGACTTGAGCATGGCTACCGGCGAAAAAGTTTCCTCATAATCGATACCCTCTTTCTGAGTATACCCTTTCGCTACAAGCCTGGCCTTAAAGGTCTCTACTCTGCCATCTGGTCCTCTTTTTCTCTTGTAGACCCACTTGCACCCAATAGGTTTAATATTGGCAGGCAAGTCCACAAGTTTCCAGACCTGATTGGAGTACATAGACTCCATCTCAGCTTTCATAGCATCTTGCCAACGTCCCGAATCTATGTCATTAATTGCTTCATCATAGTTACAGGGATCTTGTTCCGGTTCTTCCGGGACTGCCTCGTAAGACTCTCCTAAGAACGAGAACCTGTCAGGAGGTCTGACAATTCTCCCACTACGACGAGGCACCGGTGTAACTACTGGGTCTGGTAAGGGCAGTTCTTCCTCAAGTTGGGTCTCTCTTGGATTTGGAATTGATTGTTCTTGGATTTCTTCCAAGATCACCTTTTCTAAAGATTTCCGGTTTATCATATAATCTTCCTCCAGAAAAACCGCATTGGTGCTTACCAGCACCTTTTGCTCTCTGGGATCATAGAATAACCAACCTTTAGTTCCCTTAGGATATCCAACAAACGTACATACTTCCGACTTCGTTTCCAACTTATCCGTCTTAACCTTTAGCACGTGTGCCGGACAACCCCAAATGTGTAAATGTTGTAGACTAGGCTTTCGCCCGGACCACAACTCCCGGGGAGTCTTAGGTACAGACTTAGATGGTACGAGGTTTAGTATGTACATCGCAGTATCCAAGGCGTATCCCCAGAAGGATATAGGCAATCCTGAGAAACTCAGCATAGACCTGATCATATCTAAAAGAGTCCGGTTCCTTCTTTCTGCTACTCCATTCTGTTGAGGCATACCAGAAGCAGACAACTGGGATAAAATCCCATTCTCTGATAAGTATCCCATAAAATCAGCAGAGAAATATTCCCCTCCTCGATCTGATCGAAGAGTCTTGATACTTTTACCTAATTGCTTTTCCGCTTCCGCTCGAAACTCTTTGAACTTTTCAAAAGCCTCGGACTTGCGGTGCATAAGGTATATGTATCCATATCTTGAGTAATCATCTGTGAAAGTGATGAAGTACTCATATCCTCCCCTGGCCCTGACATTAATGGGTCCACACACATCAGTATGCACTAATTCCAATAAATCTTTGGCCCTATTGCCCTTAGATAAAAAGGGTCTCTTGGTCATTTTGCCTTCTAGACAGGATTCGCAGACAGGCATTGGTTCCAGCACCAGTGAAGGCAAGATACCATCTTTCACTAGCCTGTCAATCCTGTTTAGGTTTATATGACCTAGCCTCAAGTGCCAAAGTTTTGTTGGATTAGATGAAGGTGACTTCCTCTTTAATGATGGTCTATTGAGTGTTTCAGTATCATGTATCTCATACATTGTGGGAGTTAATAAATAAAGCCCATTGGTTACCTTGCCAGAACATACAAAAGTACCATTCCTCTTTATGACAACTTCAGTACCAAAAGTAATAGAATAACTTTTATTCACCAAACTAGAAACTGAAATTAAATTCCGTTGTAAAGACGGTACATATAATGTGTCTGACAAAATCAACTTATTATTTGAAAAACATAAAGTAATAACTCCCACTGAAACAGCATCCGCCTTAGCGTCAGATCCTAGGTTGACAATGATTTCTCCGTCACTGAGCCTCCTGGTTTCCCTGAACCCCTGCAACGTATTACATATGTGATTAGTTGCCCCGGAGTCCACACACCAGGATTCTGAAGTACCAGTTGCAAAACTAACTTCAGAAATAAGTGACTCAATCATACCTGAGGTCTTCTTCTTAGACAGATATTCTGGACAATTCCTTTTCCAATGTCCTGTCTTACCACAATGGAAACACTTTCCTTTTGTCCCTGTACCCTTAGCCTTGGCCACGCCACCATTAGGACCATTCTCCACCTTAGGACCCTTCGGAACTGATTTCTTTTTGCCTTTCCGCCCTTTGCCTTTCGGCTTGGACTTGACATCTGACTTTTCTGTCATTAGGGCAGTTGGCTTCTTCTTCAAAATCCCTTCAGTCACTACCAGTTGGCTAGACAGCTCAGCCAGAGTCAGATTCATTTTGTTCATGTTGTAATTAACTTTGAAATTGTTGAATGACTCTGGCAGTGACTCAAGGATTATGTCGATCTGCGATTCTGCATCAATCGCAGCCCCAAGTACATCTAACTCATTTAATGAGTCCATCATTTTCAGCATGTGTTCCTGAACAGATGTACCTTCAGCCATCTTGGTGCTTATGAGCACCCTCATAGCTGCCTGCCTAGCAGGCCTGCCCTGTTCCGCAAACATCTCCTTTAAGTTCGATATAATATCGTATGCAGTCTTATAGGATTGATGTTGGTGTTGCAAAACACTAGACATGGATGCCTGAATGTAACATCGGGCCATCTCATCGTCTTTGGCCCATTTGGTGTAAAGTTCCTTTTCTTCTTGTGATGCATCCGGGCCAGGCTCATCAAGGGGGGTTTGGTAAGGACATATTTATATCCTGAAGCAGTCAGGACAATATCCAGGTTTCGTTTCCAGTCTACATAGTTGGATCCCACCAACTTATTCTGGTGGAGGATGGTCGCAAGTGGATTAAAAGTATTTGAATTCATGCTTGAAAAACTGTAGCACATAACCATACATTCAATTAATGAATTTAAATGACATTAAGTTTTAGTATTCTACCAAATTTATGTGGGAATCCTCATAACCACAAAATTCAGAATACATCGGAATCCCAATCCCCAGGGTATGCCTCCTTGGGGAGTGCAAATACCACCTAGATTAGTGCGGATCAAAAGTTGGTCAAAATTATTATTATGACTAACTATTCATGATCCCCATCATTCATTATTATCTAGGTATCTCATACCAAATAATGTATGACTCCCGATTGGATTTGGTTTCTAAAATAAATGAGGCAAATCCTTGGGGATACTACATCATTATTTTAGTTAAGTGTGACCCACCAACTAGCATTGTATGACAACCGTTGCGGGCAGCTCCTCCTTGGGGAGTGGACCCCCGCCCCGTCTCACCAATACTATCCTTAGGAGATCCATATCTTGTAACCAGACAAATACTAGCCCTCCGTGGGGAACGACCATTCTCAAGATGGTGCGAGGCTAATACTTTCCTTACAATGGACCTATGGTGGAAAACCATGGGGATTTTTTTTAAAATTAAATGCCCCGCTCCCACTTAATATTTTAGGATTGAGGATTTCCTTATAGGTATATGGGCCCTTATATATAGACATCAAATCATCTCATGATATGACCAATAATTGGTTCCAAGTCAAGTTATTTTATGGAAAGTCCAGTTTCTTAAATTAGTGTTACTGATGGGTCCATCTCATGGGCCCACCAACTCTAATTAGAACTCTTTCCAAAAATTAATTTGATTTGACCAATTTTGGAAACTGTTATGTTTGGATCAGATTTGGAAATATTCTAAAAATAAGCAACCAACCACAAATAGAAAGTGCTAATAAAAGAAACTAGTCCTCTCCTCCACATGGCCCAAGCGGAATCGACTTCTTGGACTTCTAGACTTTCCAAAACTTTGGGATTCCTCAAACTCTTTGGGAATCTCCAAAGCTCTTTGTTTAGGAGTCCAACTTCACTTTCTTTCTTCGTCTTGGACATCACCAGAATTTACAAATTATTGAAAAATTACATAAATTCCTATGCCTCAAGAATGAGACTTACATGGTAATCTAAACATGGAAATAAAAGGGCTATAGGGAAATTCACCATGCCTTGCCCTTTCACGGGAAACCAAGGAAACCATGATGCCCTTTACACTTAGCCACAAATAAACCAATAACCACATAAAAGAAAATAAAAGTCGTGGGCCATATGGAGAGGACATTATTACCTGCAAGTTAGTATCTCATACAACTCACAAAAACATGCTGCCACTTCGATATAATATACTCTTCGTAGAGGGGGTCCGGGGGTGTCCCCGGTGGTGGTCGAGCTGACCGGTCAGCTCACGGGGGCCCAGGGGGCAGCGCCCCCGGACCAAAATTTGGTATAAAGGATACCATCCATCATCACATGATGAAAATCCCGGACTTCTAAAAAAATAAATCCAGCAACCCGGTCCGCTCGAGCGGACTAATGTTCGCTCGAGCGGACTGTTCCAGAACCTGGTACGCTCGAGCGGATGGAGGTTCGCTCGAGCGACTTGCTCGGAAATTTGCAGAAAATTTCCCTTTCTTGTCCGAACCAGCCCCTTTGATAGCATTCATATCAGATACAGAAGGCAAACAAAAATCAAATCTGATCCTTACAAAACCCTAGGTCTAACCATTTCACATCTCATGCAAAGATTAGATCTAGGTTGCTGATCTAACATGATTAGAGATGAGGTAAGGCTCTGATACCAATTGTTGGAAATAGGTGGGCCTCGTGGATGTGATTTCAAGACTTTTGACCCACTTTACTCAGGGATCAAACGTCCATAAGGCCATCAACCATATCCAGGATGCAATCCCTCATACTCTTATACCATATACAGCAATATTACAAGCAACACCATGCAAAATATATCTACAAAAGATTAGAGAAGCAATTATACCTTTGCTGTCCGGTTGTACTTTGATGGAGAAGAAAACAACTTTAGATCTCCAAGACCCTCTTAGCCTTCCACGCTATGGCCCGTATCAGATCTCTTCTCTAAAGGAGATGGGTGGGATCTCCTAAAGAAAACAACTAGAAGCTCTAAAGGAAACTAGAAGAGAACTAGAAGGAGAAGAGAAGTATGTGCAACTCTTGCACAAAGGGATTCCAAGGATGTAAATCCCAGCCCTTTGTTTTCTCCTTTTATAGCATTAAGCAACCTCCTTCTCTTGTACTAATTGAAATAGAAGTCTTACTTCTACACAAAATAGTAACCTGACTATTACCACTATTAGAAGTCCCACTTCAAAATAGAAATAGTAACTTCCTAATTCCTTCATCTTAGAGTTCTAGTAGGATAAGTATCTTTCCAATAACTTGGGCTAGCGTGGGGACCACTAGGGATTCCATAGAAAGCTGGCTCCAACTGGGATACGTGACCCCACATCTCATGTGTAATCCGGGCCCATAGTTTAATTGCAAATAACACCACTATATAAATGCAATTGCACTCCAGTCTTAGGAATAAATTACAATGAAGACCCTAAACTTCCCGATTATCACAATTAAGCCCCTCTATCAATATCCATGGATTAACTGGACTAATAATGTCCCGCCAATTTTAAATCCACATCTTATTATCCTTGAGCCCCAATTAATCACAGTGATCATCAGTACCATCCAATTAACTCTTAATCGAGATGGGTTGAGCACTTACTAATGATAAATCCATTAATTAGCACAAGGGGATAATATAGATAAGATTCCATCTTGACCATTGGATGTTCCCACAGTCCTACTACCACGTACCCAAGACCACCGATGATGGACCCGATTCTTCCCTCTCTCCCGCTGCCTCCGCCCCGGGTCTTTCGGGGTACGGCGGAGGGGAGGAGAAGAAAAGATAAAGGGTATCAACATCTTTCTCTTTTTTTTGTACGGGTATGCCAATTTCACTTTCCACTTGGAATTTAGAAACGGTGATCCGAAGATCCACTTTCACAAGTAGAAAGGGGAAATGAAACTTTTTCTAGTTTCTATTGCACACATATTTTAAGAAAAGAGACAAAAGGTTTTTTTTTATATGCCGTGAAAGGCGATTTCATTTGTTGCCGTGAAAGGCGATTTTGCCGTAAAAGGCGATTTACAAATCTTATCCATTATGAAAGACAAGAATTGTGATTTTTGTCTCTAAAAGAAAAATAAAAGTACAATAGAAATCAAGAAAAAGGGAATCTGACTTCTCATTCGATTGTGGGGACACGTCCAGATCGACGGTCGCGAGTCATGTATGGGCTCCTCCATCGTCCATGCAGATGAGAACACGATGCTTGGATTCTTGGCTTGGCTTTCTAACCCTCAGATTTTTAAAGGACAAAGACCAAAAGAAGGTCTTATATCCGATAAAAAGCTAAGTAAAACGGGCTGAAAAGCCACGTTTTTAGCCATGTTGGTAGAAGAAGGGAGGTCCTTGGGGGGGTGGCCCCCCAAGGGTGCTTCAATCACCTTTTGGTGGTCTTTGCAGCAGAGTTGCAGGGCTTCTGGATTTTTTGTCTTCTTCGGGGGGAGAGCGAGAGCTAGATCCGGGTTAGAGCTTTTTTTCTTTTTTTTTTTCCCTTTGGAATACCCTCCTATTTATAGGCCTTTGGTAGCCATTTAGGAGGGTTTCTGAGCATTGAATGTATTAATGCTCATAATGGGAGGAGTTACAAGTTTTTAAATTACTTGTTTTGTAACTCCTTTTTCCTTGAATTTGATTGGCCGATGGAGAATAATGAGCCTTTAATTGCCTTCAATCCCCATCATGGGAGGAGTTTCATGGCTTTAATGCCATAAATCCTCTGACTTGTAACTCCCATTTGCTTGCTTTTGATTGGGCCGTCCAAAATAATGAGTTAATGACCGCATTAACTTGTCATAAAGCGGGTCATTTAACCTCATTAATTGGTCGCCAAGTCGCTCGAAGAGTAGCGGGCCGTGCCGCGTCTTTTGGAATTCTTCTTGCGATGATCGCCGGTGGATCCACATATTGTTTGATGTCGGATGGCGATGTAATTTCAGACATTGATTGATGTCAAAGTGCCGGCAACATCTGTCCTGTCGATTTCACGATCGGGCGG
Organism: Camphora micrantha; assembly: GCA_003546025.1. NCBI lineage: Eukaryota > Viridiplantae > Streptophyta > Magnoliopsida > Laurales > Lauraceae > Camphora > Camphora micrantha. The sequence goes on from QPKB01000295.1 coordinate 46,528, forward strand.
GCAGAAAGTGTGCTTTCTTTGTCGGCCGGTTGGCGATTTCGAGGAATCTAATGATCATCCAATGACTTCGGCGGCGAATCCGTGATGTTTGACGAAGATCGACGGATTTCATGCACGAAAAATCAGATTTTGGAAAAATCACAGGGGCCAATCAACTCGAAACGCGAAAAGGACCCGAAAAAGGGTCTTCCAGTGAATTTTTG
>QPKB01000296.1:0-46590 GCA_003546025.1 Camphora micrantha
ACTCAAACATTGCTGTGAGATCAAGCCTTTCTTCTCAAATCTTCGCAAGATCAGAAAAGAGCTCAACATTGCTACGAGCTCAAAATTCCAAAACTTGCAAAGCTCCTCGAAATTCTGCGAGACTGGAGAAGTGGGCTCAACATCGCTGCAAGCTCCAAAAATCCCAAGACTTGCAAGAAAATTCGAGGTATGCATCATCATGCTCCCAATTCCATTTACCAAAAATCATGCATAAAACCATCATGCATTAGATGCTAGGAAAACTTTGACAAAAGTTTGACCAATTCCAACCCAACTTGATCAAAACCAATCAAACTTTGTCTAAGTCAAAATCCATGTTGACTTGACCTAGAAACTCTAGCCTTTTATCTTGATGCATTAAAAAAAAAAATGCATGATCATCTTGAATTGCATAAACCTCATATCATGGTGAGCAAAAAAAAAAAAAAAAAACCTCTTCAAAAAAAGAAGGCAAAAAAAAAAAAAAAAAAAAAAAAACGGGGGCAGAACGTGCACAAAAAAAAAAGAAAGAAAGCACGTGGAAAAAAAAAACAAAAAAAAAAGAAAGAAAGAAAACACGTGAAAAAAAAAAAAAAAGGGGAAAAGAAAACACGTGAAAAAAAAAAGAGAGAAAAGAAAAGAAAAGAAGAAAAAAAAAAAGAAGAAAATGAACTTTTCTACATCTACATGGGGTTTTCTTGGAAAAAGAAGACCTACTTGAAGCCATGGAGAAGAAGGAGAAGAAACTTGAAGATCCTTGAGAAATTCTTGGAGCACTCTTGAAGGTTTTTGCAAAAAGAAAGCAACAAGAGAAAGAAAAACCCATCTCATTGCTTTTATAGAGAAAGCAAACCAAAAGAGGAAAGAAGGAGAAAAGCAAGGAGGTAAGTGCTAAAAATTAGCAAACTTCCTAAAAGAGAAGGAGATTTGAGATATTCTCTCCTAAAGAGGAGATTCTTGAGAAAATTCTCTCCAAAAAGAAAGGGGATTTGAGAAACTTTCTCCCAAAGAAAGATACTTTGAGAAAATCTCTCCCAAAATCAAGGAAACTTGAGAGATTCTCTCCAAGTAAGGATATTTTTAGATATTCTCTACATAAAAGGGATATTTTTAGATATTCTTTGATGACACCACATGAGATCTAAGCCATTCTTAAAAGCTTAAGGTCCCATGGGTTAGCCCATATGAGCCAGGTTTGACCACCTAGGCACTAAAAGTGGCTTTTAGTCAAAATTTCTCTTACCAAGAGCATACAAAAATGGTTCCATACCTCTCTTGAGTTGATTGGACCATACAAAAAATTCCAAGCTTCATGGGCTTCCAAAAGAAATCCAAAACCATCCAACCCATGCACCAAATCAAGCCACAATCTTGAAATTGACATTCCACAAAAAACCAAACCACTCCAACGGACCCAAAATTGTCCCAAAGAGTGACCAAAAAACCAAACCATGGTCCCCTAACTTGCCACATACAGCTTGTTAGGTCACAAGGCCGAAACCAAAAAACCAAAATCCCGACCCCCTAACTCGCCACATACAGCCTGTTAGGTCACAAGGTCAAAAACCAAAAAAAAAAAACCTTCTTAACCGCCTAATGTGCCACATAAAGCCTTTAGGTTCACAAGGTTAAAAGGGAAAACCCAAAACCAAAAACCAATATCCAAATGTCATTTCAAAATCCTTGCCTTGAGACGGTACATGACCCCTCTCATTACCGCGAAATCCCTTGGAAGCTCAAAAAAACAACTCCATCAAAAGAAAAACGCTCAAGACTCTTGGTCAAGCAAGAAGATCTCCTTCAAATTCTCTTCGAGGCACACCGACTGCCAGAGCTGCACACCTCGTCGTTGTACCTCGAGGGGGCATTTGTTGACACCAAAAATGTCACTATGTCCCTTCAACACCAAATGCTACATGGAGCCACATCCTGCCCTAAATAGGAAGGCGCCACTTCAAGCACCAGATCTTGTCAGAATCAAACAAAAACTGCAAGATCCTTCAAAGCAGTCAAAAGAAGGGTACACATGAAGTTTCGGGCCATTTCGACATCATTTGGCCTAACTTCACTCCTCCGACAGCCAGACAAGAGCTCCCGGCAGCGACAGTGTCGAAGACTTTAAAACTTCGATCAGAGCCTACGGATGGTCCCAAAATACCTCCAAAAGGCCCCCTGCCAAATTTCAAGTCAAACGGACGACGTTTGACCCTTCATCAACTCTCAGGAAGCAAAAACAGGTCTACCGGCGACGGAGCATCCCGGAATCATTGCATCCAAATTGGAGCTAATGGATCATCTCAAAATGACTCCAATAGGTCCCCTGTCAAGTTTTAGGTCAAACGGACATCGTTCGGCCTAGTTTCAAAGCTCGGCATTTTCCTCGAGGTGAAATCAAGGCGAGCGTTTGCGGGACCCCAAAAGGCTTCAAAACTCACACTAAAGCCCATGGTTGGTCTTACTTACTACTCAGGAGGCTCCCTGTCAAATTTCAGGTCAATCGGACATCGGTTGACCACAAGTCAAAGCTCGGCATTTCTCTCATGGCGAAATCAAGGCAAGCGTTTGCGGGACCCCAAAAGGCTTCAAAACTCAAACCAAAGCCTACGGTTGGTCCTATCTAATGCTCAAGAAGCTCCACGTCGAATTTCAGGTCATTCCGACATCGTTTGGCCTAGTTTCAACGCTTGACAAAAAATCGGCAAAACCGCACAACAAAGTCTTCGGCTTTCCAAAAAATAGGAAACTTTGTGCTCCGATTTGCGTGGCTTCTCGTCGGGTTTTCTTCAAGAGAATCAGGCCAATAAATGAGGGGAAATGTCAGCAAAAATACAGAAGAAAAAAGAATGAAAAAAGATCGAAAAACGGCGAAGAAACGGCGACCGGACGGCGACCAAAAAACGGGCCGAAGGCCCATGGTCGCCGGCGACCTTGGTGCATGGTCGCCGGCGACCATGGAAATTCCGGCGACCCAAAATTTCGCCGGAAGACCCTTTTTCGGGTCCTTTTCGCGTTTCGAGTTGATTGGCCCCTGTGATTTTTCCAAAATCTGATTTTTCGTGCATGAAATCCGTCGATCTTCGTCAAACATCACGGATTCGCCACCGAAGTCATTGGATGATTATTAGATGCCTCGAAATCGCCAACAAGCCGACAAAGAAAGCACACTTTCTGCCCGCCCGATCGTGAAATCGACAGGACAGATGCTGCTGGCACTTTGACATCAATCAATGTCTGAAATTGTATCGCCATCCGACATCAAACAACATGTGGATCCACCGGCGATCATCGCAAGAAGAATTCCAAAAGACGCGGCACGGCCCGCGACTCTTCGAGCGACTTGGCGACCAATTAATGAGGTTAAATGACCCGTTTTATGACAAGTTAATGCGGTCATTAACTCATTATTTTGGACGGCCCAATCAAAAGCAAGCAAATGGGAGTTACAAGTCAGAGGATTTATGGCATTAAAGCCATGAAACTCCTCCCATGATGGGGATTAAAAGCGATTAAAGGCTCATTATTCTCCATCGGCCAATCAAATTCAAGGAAAAAGGAGTTACAAAACAAGTAATTTAAAAACTTGTAACTCCTCCCATTATAAGCATTAATACATTCAATGCTCATAAACCCTCCTAAATGGCTACCAAAGGCCTATAAATAGGAGGGCATTCCAAAGGGAAAAAGAAAAAAAGGTGCTATCCGGATCTCTCGCTCTCCCCCCGAAGAAGACAAAAAAATCCAGAAGCCCTGCAACCCTGCTACAAAGACCACCAAAAGGTGATTGAAGCACCCTTGGGGGGCCACCCCCCCAAGGACCTCCCTTCTTCTACCAACATGGCTAAAACGTGGCTTTTCAGCCCGTTTACTTAGCTTTTTATCGGATATAAGACCTCCTCTTGGTCTTTGTCCTTTAAAAATCTGAGGTTAGAAAGCCGAGCCAAGAATCCAAGCATCGTGTTCTCATCTGCATGGACGATGGAGGAGCCCATACATGACTCGCGACCGTCGATCTGAACGTGTCCCCACAATCGAATGAGAAGTCAGATTCCTTTTCTTGATTTCTATTGTACTTTATTTTTCTTTTAGAGACAAAAATCACAATTCTTGTCTTTCATAATGGATGAGACTTGTAAATCGCCTTTTACGGCAAAATCGCCTTTCACAGCAACAAATGAAATCGCCTCTCACGGCATTAAAAAAAAACCCTTTGTCTCTTTTTTTAAAATATGTGTGCAATGGAAAACTAGAAAAAGTTTCATTTCCCCTTTCTACTTGCGAAGGTGGATCTTCGGATCACCATTCCTAAATTCCAAGTAGAAAAGTGAAATTGGCATACCCGTACAAAAAAAAGAAAGATGTTGAAACCCTTTACCTTTTTCTTCTCCTCCCCTCCGCCGCACCCCGAAAGACCCGGGGCGGAGGCAGCGGGAGAGAGGGAAGGAATCGGGTCCATCACCTCAGGTGTCTTTGGACATTGATCCCGAGATAGTGGTACTCCATGTCTAGAAGGTAATAGACCTTTCTTGGAGTCATGCATGTTAAACTTGACCAATATCTTCTCAATATATGAAGATTGGGACAAGGCTAATATCTTATTCTTGCGATCTCGCAAAAGCTTGATCCCTAAGACATAGCTCGCCTCACCCAAATCCTTCATCTGAAATTGAGACGATAACCAAACCTTAGTAGATGACAACATACCTACATCATTTCCAATGAGCAATATGTCATCCACATACAGAACCAAAAATGCAACTACGTTTCCACTTCCTTTCTTGTACACACATGGTTCATCAACGTTTTGATCAAAGCCAAAAGATTTGATTACCTGATTAAACTTGATGTTCCATGCACTAGATGCTTGCTTAAGTCCATAAATGGACTTCTTAAGCTTACAAACCATGTTCTCTTGGCCACCAGCAATGAAACCCTCTGGTTGCATCATATAGATGCATTCGTTAAGACTTCCATTAAGGAAAGCTGTCTTGACATCCGTCTGCCATATCTCGTAGTCATAATGACATGCGATGGCTAAGAGAATTCTAATGTACTTAAGCATAGCCACTGGTGAAAAGGTTTCCTCATAATCGATACCTTCTTTCTGAGTATATCCTTTCGCCACCAGTCTTGCCTTGAAGGTCTCCACCTTCCCATCCACTCCTCTCTTCCTCTTGTAGATCCACTTGCACCCTATGGGTTTAATCCCTTCAGGCGCATCTGTCAAACCCCAACCCAGGATTAACCCAATAGTGTTTGTTTAGTGTGTGCTTAGTCTTGATTTGGGTTTAGTTATCGTGGGTTAGAATGTGATTAGTTTTAGTCGTGGTTATAGCTTTGGGAAGTTCGAGAACGTTTAGTGTTTATTAGGCTCACTCAGGAAGGCCTGGGTGTACGTGCAAGCGTGGGAAGATTGTGTTTGGTTTTGTATTAATCGTGATTTTCATTTCATTGGATAGGTTTTATGATTATGTGCAACTTTCGTGTTTAGCTCGTGTGTGTTTGAAGCCCAGAAAATCAAGTTTTGGCCAAAAAGGGTAAAATAGCCTTTTCACACTCAAATCTGGACACGATTTTCGAGATCCCAAAACCATGTCAAAAATATACTTTTTGGAAACTAGCTATTTCAAGGATCATTTTATCCTTCTTCGTCGACTTCATTCGAGGCCCGCAAGACTATGTTTTGACTCATTCAAGTTTAGCACAAAAAGGGGCCCACTTGTCTAGCACTTAAGACCCTTCTTCTCTCTTTCTCTTCATTTCCCACAAAATCTCTGCAATTTCTTACCCTAGGCTAAGAAAACCCCTTTTTTTTCTACTCTTCTTCTCTTCATGAGTGCAAGAGCTATGAACCTCCAAATGGAATACTAAACCATCATCTTCTTCCTCTCATCTCAAGCTTGCTATTGATACCATTTTCTTGAAGTTTCCTTGTGGGAGAGATCTCCATTTTCTTCCTCATTTCTTGTTTGGGCACCTCTAGGTAAGAGCTTCAACCCATCTCTTTAATGGAGTTTCTTCTACTTCCAAAGATCTTGTTTTTCTAACCTATAGCACCTATTTCTAAATGGGTTGCTTGGTTGTGTTTTTGGGTGAGTTTTTGAATGGGTCTTTTGTAGTTCTTGGAGTGGCTTTTGGTTAGGAGTGCTTGAAGAAGAATCTTGTTTTCACTTGGCTAAGGCAAGTAATCCATTGGGTTGTTTATGCATGTGGACCTAAGGATTTGTTATTTGGTATTAATGCATTGTTTTACTAGGTTTTCATGTTAATATCTTACTTTGGAAAATGCAAGCATGCCTAATAGCTTTCCAAACTTTCAGAATTCATATCTTTTAATCAAGTCTTGTTTTGTTGAAGTTTGGATTTGTTTTGATAAGAATGGATTTCAAGTATTGTGAAATGGGTTCTTTGTTAATGCCTTGATTAAGTTTGAAATGAATGCCCCAAGGTGAGCCTTGATAGCATGGTTATTCATGTATTTAGTTTGCTAATTAGAGTGGAAAGATTGTAGAAAAGAAAGGAAGAAAAGAATGGACATGTGGACCATGTAGTAGGAGTGCAATTTCTGCACTCAGCGAGCACAGGCAGAAGCCTGGTCGCTCGAGCGAACCATGGGTCCGCTCGAGCGACCAGGCCACTGCCTGGCATGAGCGCAGGCAGAAGCCTGTTCGCTCGAGCGAACCATGGGTCCGCTCGAGCGACCAGGCCACTGCCTGGTCCGGGCGCAGACAGCAAGCTGTCCGCTCGAGCGACCCCTGGTTCGCTCGAGCGAACTGCCTGCTGCCTGAAATTTTTGGGGAAGAGCCTGTTTAGAAATTTTAACCCATTTATGCACTTTTAAGGATTGGAAAAAGAAAACTAGGCTATGTCATGGACTTTAACCTGACATTGCGTGATTGGAACAACAAGATTCGAAGCAACTTCGGGGACACCAATTATTACATTTTAACAACAGGATCCCAATCACACAAGGGTCAAGGAATAGCCTAAGCTTGTATTTGATGAAATTATCGCGTTTTGAACTTTGTTTTGATACGACAAGTAATATAGTGTACTCGCTTTGAATTCAAGTATTTAAGCTCGTTACAAGATGTGTTTCAAGATGTGTTTCAAGTATTTTCAAGATGTGTTTCAAGTATTAAATGGGGATCACTTCTATAAGTTGTGAGCGTATATATTATGCATTGTGCTAGTCGTGCCTTGTCTTGTCGTGACAAGTGATTTCCCCCTTTATTTTCGATATGTTTGAATCGTGTTTCGCGTGTTTTGTGCATTCATGAATTCTAGTGAACATCACAGAGCTTGGACTGCCCTTTCAGTCTGATCCACTGTCTGGGGGTCCTTAAACATGTGAACTAACTGCAGATTAGTAGTGTATTTATTACACATCGTGCGTGTCCGGTTCCGCGGCCGGAAATCTCGTATGTGTGGGAATCGTGTCGTGCTATATTATGTATATTCGTGCTTGTCGTGCGTGCTTGCTCTTTGCATTATAAATGCTTGAGAAAGGATGGGCTCTATGTGGATTTACGATTCATGATATATATATATATATATGACATGCATTCATGTTAGTTTGATTTGATTTAGAAAAGTGTTTCGTAAGTATTTCATTATACTCCCGTTTAAACAATGTTTTATATGCTTTCACTTAAATTGATTTCTTGCCAAGCCGTCGTGTTTGATGCTTGTATTGTTGGTGACCAGGTGCAGGAGATCCTCCCTTTGAGGAGGAGTGCCAGGAGGAGGCCGTTGGGCCCAACCTAGCCCGTGAGTGGCAACCCGATGACGTCATCTAGACGTTGGGGTGGTGCATGAGTTCCGTTGGATCACCTTTTTGGGATTTTAATATACTTTTGGTATTGTATTGGCCTTTGTTGGCCTCTTATTTGGGAAGTGTAATAACTTAACTTATTTATTAACTTTACAACTTGAAATTATGGGAGTGCCTTGTTGTGTCTTCATTCTGATATTTTAGTCATGATGTCATTATGTTTCCTATTTTGACATGATATGATAAGATGTGATTTGCCACGTGCTTCCGCATACTTAATTCATGTGAGTTGGTAGTTCCATGTGTGTTTGTTTTGGAACCCTCACCGCGGGAACCTGTGGGAGGTTTAATCTTATCTCTTACAACAATCTTTACTGCACTAACCACCGCGGCCTCGGTCTGGGGTCGCGACAGCATCTACAAGATCCCAGACCTGATTGGAATATAAAGAATCCAATTCAGAATTCATCGCTTGCTGCCACATGTCAGCATCCATATCCGTTACTGCTTCATCGTAACTAGCAGGATCCTCAACCAGATCCTCGGAGTCTGTCTTAAAAGACACTCCTAGATATCTATCTGGCTGTCTAGAAATTCTCCCACTACGGCGAGGCTCCGGAGTGTTAAAAGGAATATCCTGTTCATCTACAGCCTTAGGATCTGGTACAGGTGTTGTAGGAGTTCCCGGAAGAATCTCCTCAATAGCTCTTGATGCATCATGCAATCATCCTCCAAGTATCTGGCATGAGTGCTGATAAGCACTTTTTGCTCCTTTGGATAATAAAAGATGCCTCCTCTCATTCCCTTAGGATACCCAATGAAATAACACATTTCTGATCTTGATTCCAGCTTGGTAGCTTTATCATTCAGTACATAGGCTGGACAACCCCAAATGTGGATATGTCTTAAACTGGGTTTTCGACCTGTCCATATTTCTTGCAGTGTCCTAGGCACTGATTTAGAAGGGACCAGATTCAAAATGTATGATGCTGCTTCTAGGGCATATCCCCAAAAAGATATGGGCAGGGTTACATGACTCATCATGGACCTTACCATATCAAGAAGGGTACGGTTTCTTCTCTCAGCTACACCATTTTGCTGGGGTGTACCCGGTGCAGTCAACTGAGACACAATCCCATGTTGTGTGAGGTACTCCTTAAACTCACCCAGGAGGTACTCGTCACCTCGATCAGATCGAATGGCTTTGATATGTTTACCTAGTTGTAGCTACGCCTCAGCCTTGAATTGCTTGAACTTATCAAATGACTCAGACTTGCGTCCCATTAAGTACACATATCCATACCTAGAGTAAATTGTTGGGATTGGTGTATGCCCTAAAGCCCACTGACTGCACTTTCATCTCTGTAACTGGATATTTATTGGTTATTTATTGGAATGACTTCTTTCTCTTTATACTTGTGTATTTGTATGGTTGTGTAAGGCCCATTGTTTTCTAGTAATGACTTAGGTGTGTAGTGGCTACACACAGTTAGGTCTGAGTCATGGACACTTGAAACAATAAACTTGTTCATAACTGAGAGATGGAGTTGGGCACTTCATCTTGGTATAAGTTATAATGAGATACTCTCCTGTATTCAGGGTGACTTACCTAAGTCACGGGAGGCTTTTCCGGATTTATCTCATTAGTGCATGTGTCATGCATTGAACAGGACCACTTGTAGGTGTGATCTCTAATATAGTACTATCACAGAGAGAGATCAAATCACCTCTTGCTACTGAGTGACCAGTGCTCTTAATCTTGAGCATTTGTGGATGAACTGACGAAGTCAAGTTCTTGTGCTTTAATTCACTATGGGTGAGATCCTGTTCATGGGTCAACAGCTCTGTGTTTTGGGTGCTTGGGCTTGATTAGTTGGGACGTGCAAATGCAATATGGAATCTATGCCATCACATGATGGAATGATCGTCCCCTTAGAATTATCCGATTAATCATCAGAATCTAAGATCTTAGTATATGGATGTTCCATATGGATATTGAACTTGTGGGTCGCTCCCTGGATCAAGAGAATGATATCCGAATGATGGGTAGGTCAAGGATATGAAATTCTAAGGTTGAGATGTAATCAAGAAGGTAGATAGTACATCGGTTAACCTACTTGATTATGGATGTTACATAGAGGGGCATTGTGGTCATTGTACTTGGTAGGTCAAAGACAATCGTCAGTTTATGATGAGCTTTATTTGCAATTTAATATTTGTCCCTGGAGTGCAACCATAACTCTCTAGTGGAATGAGTTAAGGTTAAAATGATCCTAGTGTTGCTATGGGGTTAGCATGGACATTTTGGTCATTTTTGGGAGCCAAGGGCAAATATGTCTTTTGGTCCCTTCTCTAGCCACTTTCCTAGATTGGCAAGGTTTCCTAAATTGTTTAAATGTGTGGAGAAATAATTTTGAGTGTAAATTCAAATAGGTCCATGAAGGCATACATGAATTACATCTCTAGATAAATTATTTGGTGCATGGACCATAGTTAGTGTGGGCTAGCCAATGTGGTCCCTAGTTTGTGGGTCCCAAGTTTGTGTAGGCCCCATTACTTGGAAGGAGTTCTTTTTTGTACAAGTTTTCCTAAAGTTTAATAGCTTTCTAATTCAATTTGGAAACTAAACTAAGAGGGGAAGGGCTGGACGTCCATATGGGTTTCCTTTTTAGTAAGTCTTTCTTGGTTTCCTAGTTCCTTAAGAAAACTTCTTCTAAAAGAGATTTCCTCTTTATATATATGGCTGGCTGTACTCCCCTGGGGCGTGAAACAACTAAAGAAAAGAAAGATAAAAAGGAGAGAGCCTAGGAAAGAAAAAGGAGAGAAACAGCCCATAGAAATTATCCTCCTCTTGGACGTCCATTGTATGAAGAAACTTTCTTGCTGGTCCTTGTTTTCTTCCTGCAGAAAACCCATATCAGATCTGAGTCCTACACTTCAGATCATGGAAAAATAGTTAGAAGGAAACCTGGTTGTGTTCCCACCAACACTAACCAATCAGATTAGTAGAAAGAGGAATAGAGTAGAAGACTAGAAGGGAACCTGCTGCAGAGAAATTCCAGCAAGGTCGCTGAATATTGCAGTCTAAAGAATCTGATTTTAAAGTTCAGATTTCAGAGGTTTTTCGACCTAAGAACATCAGGTATGTGTTCTTCTTTGTATCTTCTTTGTTTTCACACAAGTTGATTATGATTGCATGGTGTTATTGTGTGATTTACATGGCTGGTTTGCTTTCTTATTATGGTCCTAGTTAAAAGTTTTGAAATTCCAGCCATAGAACTCTTTTTTTTTTTTTTCAAAGGAGTTCAGATCTGAATCACACCAACTTTCAATCATCAGTAAAAGTGATGAAATACTCATAACCTCCTCGAGCTAGTTTGCTCATAGGACCACACACATCAGTGTGAACCAATTCTAACAATTCCTTCGACCTCAGTCCCTTTGAAGAGAACGACCTTTTGGTCATCTTTCCTTTGAGACATGATTCGCACTGAGGCAATGGTTCGAGATCTAATGAACTTAAGGGCCCATCCTCTACCAACCTCTGAATCCGTTTAAGGTTAATATGACCCAAACGTAAGTGCCAAAGATAAGTGTCATTGGTTGAAGATACCTTCCTCTTAAGGGAAGTTGAGCTTTTTAGTTGTACATTATACAGTGTAGGAGCAATAGGATATATATAAAATAAGTTGTCATGCATTCTACCGGAACATATAATATTTCCATCTCTACTGATATCAACACCAGAATGGAAAGAAACTGAATAATTAAATTCAATAAGTCTGGAAACTGAAATTAAATTCTTCCTCATGTCCGGAACATAGAGAACATTATTTAAAACTAATATCCTATCATATGGAAAATGTAAGGTAATTGCTCCCACTGTGTCAAACCCCAACCCAGGATTAACCCAATAGTGTTTTCTTAGTGTGTGCTTAGTCTTAATCGGGTTTAGTTACCGTGGGTTAGAGTATGACTAGTTTTAGTCCTGATCATAGCTTTGGGGAGTTTCGAGAACGTTTAGTGTTAACTAGGCACACTCAGGAAGGCCTGGGTGTACGTGCAAGAGTGGGAAGATTGTGTTTGGTTTTGTGTTAATCGTGAATTTCATTTCATTTGAATGGTTTTATGATTATATACAACTTTCGTGTTTAGCCCGTCTATGTTTGTAGCCCAGAAACTCAAATTTTGGCCAAAAGGGTAAAATAGCCTTTTCACACTTAAATCTGGACACAATTTTCGAGATCTCAAAACCGTGTCAAAAATATACTTTTCGGAAACTAGATATTTCAATGATCGTTTTATCCTTCTTCGTTGACTTCATCCGAGGCCCGCAAGGTCATGTTTTCCTTGATACAAGAATGCTTTCTTATGGGTCCCACTTGCAAGCACTTAAAACCCTTTTTCCCTTCTCTCTTTCTCCATTTCTCAAATTCCTGCAACTTTCTTGACCTAGGGCTGAGAAACCCTCTTTTTGTCTTCATCTTCTCCTCTTGAATGCATGAGCTAGAGATCTCCAAAAGAGATTCCAAGACCATCATCTTCTTCCTCTCATCCCAAGCTTTCCATTGATGCAATTTTTGTTGGATTTCTAGTTGGGCAAGCTCTCCATTTCCTTCCTTGCATCTTGTTTGGGCACCTCTAGGTAAGAGCTCGTACCCATCTCTTCAATGGAGTTCTTTTGACTCTTAATGATCATGTTTTTCTAACTTTCAACACCCATTTCGAAATGGGTTGCTTGTTTGCATTTTTGGGTGAGTTTTTGGATGGGGTTTTTGTAGTTCTTGGCTTGGCTCTTGGGTAAGAGTGCTTGAAGGAGAGTTTTGTTAGCACTTGGGCAAATGCAAGTAATCTCTATAGGTTTATTGTGCATATGTGTTATGGATTTTCATTATGTCTCTTGAGGTTTGCACTTATCTTGTATTAAGTTCCATGGTTATGTATTTTCTTAGACTCTCATTTTATGATTTCTATTCAAGTTTATGTGCCAATGATAAGTAACTTCTAAACTTTCAGATTTCTAGTTGATTTTTAAGCTTTGCTTCTTGAGAAATGTGAGCTTGTTTTGATGAGAAATAGGGTTTGGATGTTTAAAATTATGGGTTTGATGATTTTGTAATGTGGATTTGACCCTTTGGAGAGCATGGTGGCTCAAGGGATTTCAGGTGGATTAAGTGTAAGATGGAGGAAAGAATGGGCTTGTGAACCATGTATGAGGAGTGCAGTTTCTGCACTCAGCGAGTACAGGCAGAAGCCTATTCGCTCGAGCGACCAGGCCACTGCCTGGCACGAGCACAGGTAGAAGCCTGTTCACTCGAGCAACCTATGGGTCCGCTCGAGCGACCAGGCCACTGCCTGGTCCGAACGCAGACAAAGGGTTGTCCGCTCGAGCGACCCTTGGTTCGCTCGAGCGAACTCCCTGCTGTCTGGCCAGTTTCAAGATAGAACCTCGATCGCCCGAGCGACCTGATGGTTCGCTCGAGCGATATGTTTCGCTCTAGCGAACGGTCCAGACCGCTCGAGCGACCTGTCAAATCCCAGTTTTGGAATTTTATCTCATTTATACATTTTTAAGGATTTGAAAACTAGGCTATGTTATAGACTTTAACTTGACATTGTGTGATTGGAACTCCAAGATATGTACCAACTTCGGGGACGCCAATGATTGTATTTTAACAACAGAGTCTCAATCACACAAGGGTTAATGAACAGTCTTAGTATATACTTGATGAAATTATAGTGTCTTAAACTTTGGTTTCATACGACAAGTAATATTATGTACTCGCTTTGAATTCAAGTTTTAAGCTCGTTCGAAGATTTGTTTCAAGTATCAAATGGGGATCACTTCTTAAGTTGTGACCATATACACTATGCATTTTGCTAGCCGTGCCGTGTCTTGTTTTGATAAGTGATTTCCCCTTTTGTTCCGATGTGTTTGAATCGTGTTTCAAGTGTTTTGTGCATTCATGAATTCAAGTGAACACCACAGAGCTTGGACCGCCCTTTCAGTCTGATCCACTGTCCGGGGGTCCTTAAACATGTGGACTATCTGCAGATTAGTCGTGTATTTATTACACATCGTGCGTGTCCGGTTCCGCGGCCGGAATCCCGTATTTGTGGGAATCGTGTCGTGTTATATTATGTATATCGTGCTTGTCGTGCGTGCTTACTCTTTTCATTACAAATGATAGAGAAAGGATGGGCTCTTTGTGGATTTACGATTCATGATATATGTATTATGTATTCATGCTAGTTTGCATTTGATTTAGAAATGTGTTTCTGTAAGTATTTGTTTTACATTCAGTAGAGTGTTTCTTTATGTTTTCGAATAAACATTGTTTTTCATGCCTTTACCTAAATTGATTACCTGCCAAAGCATCGTGTTTGATGCTTGTTATTTTGGTGACTAGGTGCAGGCGGTTATGCCTTTGAGGAGGAGTGCCCGGAGGAGGCTGTTGAGCCTACCTTAGCTCGCGAGTGGCAACCCGACGACGTCATCTAGACGTTGGGATGGGTTATGAGTTCGATGTATCACTTTTTGGGTTTTTATATACTTTATTATTGTATTGGCCTTTGTTGGCCTCTTATTTTGGGATTCCAACAACTTAATACACTTTGTTAACTTTGTAATTTGAACTATTATGGGAATGCCTTGCTATATCCCTTTTCTGATATTATGGTCTGAATGGTGATGTGTATGTGTTATTATATTCTTGTCTTGATGTGATTTGCCACACGCTTCCGCATATTTGACCGTGTGAGCTCGATATCCGTGTCCTCGGAATCCTCACCGCGGGAACCTGTGGAAAATTTAATCATCCTATTCACCAACCACCACCGTCGCGGGGCCCAGGTCTTAGTCCGGGGTCGCGACACACTGCAACTGCCCAAACTTTAGCTCCAGTTCCAACTCTGAGGGCAAACTCCCCTTTCTCAAGCTTCTGCATTATCTGAAACCCCTGCAATGAATTACAGAAGTGATTAGTGGCTCCAGAGTCTACTATCCACGAATCAGTAGAATCAACCACAAAACAAGTTTCAATGTAGTAGGAAAGAGATATACCTTTCTTAGCAGAGGCCAGGAGCTTGGGACAATCTTTCTTCCAGTGGCCTTTGAGACCGCACTTGAAGCGTTTCCCTTTGGGCTTATCACCTGTACCCTTGTCCTTCTTCTTACCAGCATTGCCCTTTTTCTGCCCCTTTCCCTTATCCTGCTTTTTCTTGATCTTCTTCCCTTTCGGGTTCAGTTTAGAGGAAGACTGGGAGAAGTGAGCTTGGGCTTTGGGCTTCATGATAGCCTCTGCCGCCTAGAGTTCTTTCATTAACTCTGGAAGAGTCATGTCCATCTTGCTCATGCTGAAATTGAGCTTGAACTGATTGAAAGAATCCGGCAAAGTTTCGAGAATCATATCAGTCTGACTCTCTACATCAATCTCTGCCCCTAGGACCTCAGCCACATTGAAACAATCCATCATCTTGAGCATATGCTCTCTGACGGGTGTTCCTTCGGCCATTCTAGTATTCATGATTGTCCTTATAGCAGCTTGCCTAGCTGGCCTACTTTTGTCTGCGAACATCTTAGATAAGGACAACATGATGTCAGAAGCTGTGCCCATGTGCTCGTGCTGTGTTTGCAACACATTGGACATGGAAGCAAGCATGTAACATTTAGCCATGCTATTCGCTTTCTTCCATTTTCTTTCAGTCTCTTGCTGGTCATCTGTAGAATTAGCATTAATCACAGGATAGGGTTCCGACAAGACATACTTGTACTCCTCAGCAGTAAGTACTATGTCAAGATTCCTTTTCCAGTCCACGTAGTTCGGACCAGTAAGTTTGTTTTCACGTAGAATACTCATCAACGGGCTAAAAGAACCACCGGTCATCTCTCTGGATATATAACGGTTTATAATTAGACGGGCAATATATATGTAACATGTATATGGTGCTTGTAATAAAAGGAAAAACATGCACGGTAAACTTTTTACATTATTAACCCTTATCATAATGTATCAGTGTCTCAACCTCCTCATAGACCCTCCACTGAAGGGATGGCCGAGTCTATAGTCACGTTGAGTAAAGCCTTGCTTATTTGGATTATCACTTATCTGGATTTAGCATATCCAGTGACAGTCCAATCACTGATTGGTTTGGCCTCATATGACAAATAACACTAACTCCTAGGGAGAGGTTATTACCGTTTTATGCCGAGTGTGTTACCATCTCTTATGAAATTTTCCAAAATGTTTATGACTTGAGTCCTCCGAAGGGAAGTGACTTTAATCAACTCTTGAAGTGAACTTCAGTAAAAAGCTCCACCGAAACGATGGCTGCTCCCACCAACACTTCATCGACATTCTATAGAAGTGATCTTTAGTAAAGGACTCCACCGTAGGGGTGGACGCTCCCACTAACAGCTCATTATGAATATTCACATTAGTTCACCTACTAACCCCTTGAAGCGATCTTTAGTAAAGAACTCAACCGAAGGGGTGGCCGCTCCCACTAACATTCCATTGAGATAGCATGAACCGAAAATGGAAGGCCGTGGGGTTTTTCCAAAACCCTCTCCCACTTGATTATTTATCACTAGGGTTTTAAAAACACTTTTGACCTTTATAGCGTTACTCAAATCCTGTTTAAATCTAGCAAACTTAGTTAACAATTTTCATGACTCAATTGCTTAAGTCATCTCAAAAATAAATAACCTTTGCTTTAAAACATATTGAGTAAAGATCCTTTAAAAAATCAAAAAACCTAACTTGGGCTATGGGAACCCTTAGGTAGCATCGTATTAGATTTTAGTTTAGCCTCTTTTGGAAAACAAGGGTATCAAGATAAACTAAACCCTAACCAATTTTAAACCTTAGACAAAGAAGTGTGCTGGTCTAAGTTCCATTTAAAAACAATTAGCCAAACTAATCCAATCTAATATAGAAAGATCCCAATTTTAAAAACCTAGTGGTGGCCATGTTACTAGGTGACAATCATAGCAATTATATAAAGCATTCAACCATGCATTCCATACATAAAGGCAATAATTGTTATGCAACCCTTGATGGCTCCCTGCTCTTCGGACTTCAAATCCTTATCGAACTAGGTCATCAAAAATTAGATCTCATCTTGCACCAAGAAGTCTTGTCTCCTCCATCACCATGAATCCCCTTTACTTGCAACCATGCAATCTTTGAAGCTTTCTTCTCTTGCTTGATACCATAAAAATAAATTTATATACAAGCAAACAATGAAAAACAAAACCAAAAATTACATTGGAAGTGCCTATGCTTTTCAAGAAAGCTACATCAAATCTAGTTGGAAAAGTAAATAGAAATTACAATTTCCTATGATTGCTAAACGCGCAATCGTACAATTTTCAACTAATAAAAACACATCCAAATCCATACAACATTCATACGAACCATCAAGGATGCATATATGGCTGCATAGAAAGAGGTTAGTGCATGCAAAACACAATGTACAGCACTATATGGTATTCTGAAAAATAATTCTAGCAATCTGGAAAAATTTCTGCAACTATAACTTAGTGCCAACATGCATTAAAACACATCCTAGAGGACGCCACCATGTCCTTAATTAATCTAAGATTAATATTAACACAACATGGGATCATGATTTCACATGGCGAGGCTCTGACACCACTGAAAGTTTATGCAATATAGATCTGAAATCCCTTGAAAGGGACGTCCATGGCTGTTTTTAAATCAGCAAAACAGATTGCAGAAATCTATTTTTGGGCAGCGCAAATCAGCCTTAATATTCGCATAATAACGCCATGAAATCATGATCAACAAGTGCATAATTAAAAGGAGATGAGAGAGGACTAATACCTTGATGATTTGAAGACTTCAAAATCTGAAACTAAAGATCCAAATGACTGATTACAAGCCTGCAATCAGCAAGACAGGTTGCCGGAATTTTCTGCGGTAACCTTGCCCTTGATCTTCTCCTCTATTCCACAACCCAATCAGATTGGCCATGATGGTGGGATCAAACTATGGAATCCTTAAGAGGTTTTTCTGAACGATAATTTGTGGAAAGAAAGACCTGATTTTCTCTCTTCAAAAGAAGAAAGAAGAAGGCAAAGGGCGTCTTGCAAAAGTGTGGGCAACCATGGGTTTTCTTCTCTCTTGTTGCACACCTAGGGTTCCTCTCTCCCTCTTGATTTTTCCTCTCCCCTCTTACACGCCCAAAAGGGGATAAATATGGATGGCTTATTGCTCTCTAAGTTCTCTCCAATTAGAAGAAGGAAACTAAGAGGTCCACCCACAAAAATAGCAACAAGCTACCTTAGGTGTGCAGCACTTTCTAATTTTTAGTTTCTAAAACAATTAGGAAACTTTTACTATAGGAATCCTTACCCAATGAGGAGTCCAACCTTCCAAGTAAAGAAACTTACTAAAGATTGGAAACCTCATACAAGGGACCCCCTTTATGGCTGGCCCACAAGAAAGAAAAACACACCATGGCCCACAAGTCAATTAATAAGCTAGAGTTAAATTCATGTATGCCATCAAAGGCCTATTTGAATTTAAACTCAAAAATATTTTTCCACAAAAATAATTCAACCACATATCATCTAAACAAATTAGGAAACCATGCCAATATAGGAAAGTGGCTAGAGAAGGGACCAAAAGACATATTTGCCCTTGGCTCCCAAAATGACCAAAATGTCCATGCTAACCCCATAGCAACATTAAGATCATTTTAACCCTTACTCATTCCACTAAAGAGTTATGGTTGCACTCCAAGGACAAATATTAAATATGAATTAAGCTCGTCAAGAAATGACATTCGTCTTCGACCTACTAAGTGAAATGACCGAAATGCCCCTCTATGTAACATCCATAATCAAGTCAAGTTATCCGATGTACTATCAACCTTCTTGATTATATCTCAACCTTAGAACTTCATATCCTTGACTTAATCATCATCTGGATATCATTCTCTTGGTCCAGGGAGCGACCCACAAGTTCAATATCCATATGGAACATCCATATACTAAGATCTTAGATTTTGATGATTAATTGGATAATTCTAAGGGGACGATCACTCCATCACAAGATGGCATAGATTCTTTATTGCATCTGCACGTCCCAACTAATCAAGCCCGAGTACCCAAAACACAGAGTTGTCGACCCATGAACAGGATCTCACCCATAGCGAATTAAAGCACAAGAACTCGACTTCGTCAGTTCATCCACATATGCTCAAGATTAAGAGCACTGGTCACTCAGTAGCATAAGGTGACTTGATCTCTCTCAGTGACAGTACTATTTTAGAGATCACACCTACAATGGTCCTGTTCAATGCATGACATATGCACTCATGAGATAAATCCGGTAAAGCCTCTCGTGACTAAGGTAAGTCACCCTGAATACAGGAGAGTATCTCACTATAACTTATACCAAGATGAAGTGCCCAACTCCATCTCTCAGTTATGAACCAGTTTATTGTTTCAAGTGTCCATGACTCAGACCTGTCTGTGTGTAGCCACTACACACCCAAGTCATTTACTAGAAACAATGGATCTTACACAAACATACATATATATATGCAGTAAGAGAAAAAGAATAATTCTAAAAAATAACCAGTAAATATCTAGTAACAGAGATGTGAGTGCTGTCAGTGGGCTTTAGGGCATACACAAATCCCAATATGAAATAGATTTGCTACACGCTTCCGCACATAAAAGAAATATTCATGTTGATGTGATATCCTCACCGCGGACACCTGTGGGAAATCGCGTGTACGAGTGGTACTCTTTGGTAGACTCGTATACGTTTTGGGTTTTAAATTAATTCATACACATAATATTAGTCCCGATCCCGGATTAGGCCCGATGACCCGATCCGGGGTCGCGACACTCCATGCGAAGAGACTCGAATTGTGAGCGATGAGTCTGTAACTTCGCCTCCTTGATTTTGTCATCACCTTCATGAATATTTTGCAACTTGTCCCACACTTCTTTTGCGGTCTTGCATGTCATGACTTTGACAAGCTCACTGTCAACAAGGCCGCTATAGAGAGCGTTCTGTGCCTTGGAGTCGTTGTCTACTAGCTTCTTTGTTGCAGCATCAGTGGGTGTGATAGAAGCGTTGTAGCCAACTTTTACAGCCTCCCAAACATCATAGCCAAGTGACTTAATGTAAGCCTGCATCCTTAGCTTCCAGAAGGAGTAGTTAGTACCATCAAACAATGGTGCTTTTGTGTTCCCAGTATTGGACCCCATGTGATTCGTTTAAAGATCACCCTCAGTGTGTTAATGCTTGCTAAAGGAACCTCGCTCTGATACCAATTGTTAGAATCACACGATAACTAAGAGGGGGGGGGGGGGGTGAAACAGTGATGTCCCAATACTTTTTACTTGAATATAAATAAGTCCAAATAATCAAAGCAGTAAAATAATAATCAAGCAACCACAGGAACACAAGGTTTTAACGTGGTTCACCCAAAGGCTACGTCCACGGTGCAACGACTACCCGGACACCAATCCGATGCTAGTCTTACTGATTAATTTTGAAGCTTCAACTTCAAGGAGCACCCACCCCTGATTCAGATAGCACCCACTATCTAGGAAGCAACAACTCCCTTTACAATTCGTCTGCACCAACAGACAGGATCACCAAACCCCAGCACCAATCACCCACTTGATGTTTTACAAAGATTAGAGAAGAACCCTTTACAGAAATTCCTTTCTACAATCTCTCACTCTCAATCCCATACAAATCATATTTAATAAACATGAATTGAGAAATACTTATCTAAAGAAACTACTGATGAAGAACCATCTTCTTGATGTAGAGTTTCTTCTTTACTTGCTGTAAAAAAAATCACAGCAGTATCTCCTTGCAAGCTCACACACCCTCACAAATCTTCTCTTTTTCTGTGTATATGTTCAACGATCCCTAGCATGCCCTTTTATAGGATTTGCCAACCCTAATTCGCGATTGCAAAAAGGCTAGGAAAGGTTTTGGAAACTCCTGCAAGGATTAGAAGAGATCCCCTGTTTTTTCTCACTCAAGTTTCTGTTTTGTAAACTCCTTCAAGGATTGGAAGAGATCCCCTGTTTTTACTTGCTCAAGTTTCTATTTTGAGCTCTGTACTTGACCGACTTCAGTACTTGTACGAGCTTTGCACTTTACCGAGCTGCTCAGTGCTTGAACGACTTTACCGACCTCAGTGCTTTGCCGAACTGACCAATCTTAACGCTTCGCCAGTGCTTTACCGAACTGACCGAGCTCAACGCTTCGCCAGTGCTTTGCCGAACTGACCGAGCTCAACGCTTTGCCAGTGCTTTGTCGAACTGAGCTGTCATGGCCGGGATCAGTGCTTTTACCGTGCTCTGCGTTTGATTCTTCTTTGAGCTCTGCGCTTCGTCGAACTGAGCTGTCATGTCCGAGCTCAGTGCTTTTACCGAGCTCCATTCTTTTACCGAGCTCTGTGCTTTTACTGAGCTCTGTGCTTTTACCGAGCTTCGTTCTTTTACCGAGCTCTGTGCTTTTACAGAGCTCATGTCTTCCTTGTCATGGTTGAGCTCAGCATGTCTTCTTTGTGTGACAATGTGTTGACAATAATTCCAACACAAAATACCGAGCTTCAAACATCAAACTCTCTTCAAAATCCAACACCACCATCTGTGCTTAAAAGGCTACTTGGTCCTCTCTCTGTTTCCTATCACATTAGGTCTGCACAGTCTGTGCTTGCAGATAGGCATTGTGGAACTGCTGGTATTGGTTGTCCGGTATGGGAGGTGTGGAACCTGATCCTGATTGTCAAACCCCAACCCAGGATTAACCCAATAGTGTTTTCTTAGTGTGTGCTTAGTCTTAATCGGGTTTAGTTACCGTGGGTTAGAGTATGGTTAGTTTTAGTCCTGATTATAGCTTTGGGGAGTTTCAAGAACGTTTAGTGTTAACTAGGCACACGCAGGAAGGCCTGGGTGTACGTGCAAGCGTGGGAAGATCGTGTTTGGTTTTGTGTTAATCGTGAATTTCATTTCATATGAATGGTTTTATGATTATGTACAACTTTCATGTTTAGCCTGTCTGTGTTTGTAGCCTAGAAACTCAAATTTTGGCCAAAAAGGGTAAAATAGCCTTTTCACACTTAAATCTGGACACAATTTTCGAGATCTCAAAACCGTGTCAAAAATATACTTTTCAGAAACTAGATATTTCAAGGATCGTTTTATCCTTCTTCGTTGACTTCATCCGAGGCCCGCAAGGTCATGTTTTCCTTGATACAAGAAGGTTCTCTAATGGGCCCCACTTGCAAGGCATTAAACCACTTTCCCTTCTCTCTTTCTCCATTTCTCAAATCTCTGCAATCTTTTGACCTAGGGCTGAGAAACCCTCTTTTTCTCTTCTTCTTCTCCTCTTGAATGCATGAGCTAGAGATCTCCAAAAGAGATTCCAAGACCATCATCTTCTTCCTCTCATCCCAAGCTTTCCATTGATGCTATTTTTGTTGGATTTCTAGTTGGACAAGCTCTCCATTTCCTTCCTTGCATCTTTTTTGGGTACCTCTAGGTAAGAGCTCCTACCCATCTCTTCAATGGAGTTCTTTTGACTCCTAATGATCATGTTTTTCTAACTTTCAACACCCATTTTGAAATGGGTTGCTTGGTTGCATTTTTGGGTGAGTTTTCGAATGGGTTTCATGGGGTTTTTGTAGTTCTTGTCTTGGCTCTTGGGTAGGAGTGCTTGAGGGAGAGTTTTGTTAGCACTTGGGCAAGGCAAGTAATCTCTATAGGTTGTTGTGCATGTGTGTTCATGAATTTCACTATTTCTCTTGAAATTTCCATATGATTTGTCATTTGGTATTAATGTTTTGTTTTACTAGATTTCCATGTTGTGATTTTACTCTATACATTGCAAGCATGCTAATTAACTTTCCAAACTTTCATATTTCATCATTTTTAATTAGGCCTTACCTTTTTGAAGTTTGGATTTGTTATGATAAGAATGGGATTGAATGATTTTGAAATGGGTTTTTAATAGTAATGGCTTGTTTAGGTTTGAAATAAATGCAACATAATGGGTCTTGATAGCTTGTTTTATTCATGAATCAAATTGCTAATCAGGTTTGAAAAAGAATATAGAAAAGGAAGGGGGAAATGGATGAACCACTGAACTGCAGAAAACAGAACTGGGTTCTGTCACGCAGTTCACGCGGTCGACCGGCCAAGGGGCGCGGTTGACCGGGCATACTGGATCAGGTCCCCTGTTGGATGACCTGCTGCACTGCGGGAACTACTGTTACGCAGTTCACACGGTCGACCGGCCAAGGGGCGCGGTCGACCGGCAACACAAGGTCAGGTTCCCTGGAACCTGACCAAAACACTGTGCACCCATTTTAAGTTACAACTATCGGTCGACCGGGCCTGGGCCAGGTCGACCGGGCCAACTGAAATTTCCCTTTTTGGGGAGGATTTTTACCCCATTTGTATATATTCTTTAAAAATTTGAAAACTAGGCTATATTAAGGACTTTAACTTGACATTGTGTAATTGGAACTCCAAGATACGTACCAACTTCGGGGACACCAATCCTTGTATTTTTATAATGGACTCCCAATCACACAAGGGTCAATGAATAGCCTTAGCATGTACCTGATGAAATTATCGTGTTTTGAACAATGGTTTAATACAGTAAGTAATATCGTGTACTCGCTTTGAAGTTAAGTTTTAAGCTCGTATCGAAGATTTGTTTCAAGTATTAAATGGGGATCATTTCTTAAGTTGTGAGCATATATATATTATGCACTTTGCTAGCCGTGCTGTGTCTTGTTTTGATAAGTGATTTCCCCTTTTATTCAAACGTGTTTGTATCGCGTGTTTTATGCATTCATGAATTCAAAGTGAACACCACAGAGCTTGGACTGCCCTTTCAGTCTGATCCACTCTCCGGGGGTCCTTAAACATGTGGACTATCTGCAGATTAGTCGTGTATTTATTACACATCGTGCGTGTCCGGTTCCGCGGCCGGAATCCCGTATTTGTGGGAATCGTGTCGTGTTATATTATGTATATTCGTGCTTGTCGTGAGTGCTTACTCTTTTCATTACAAATGATAGAGAAAGGATGGGCTCTTTGTGGATTTACGATTCATGATATATATTATGTATTCATGCTAGTTTGTCTCCGATTTAGAAAAGTGTTCCGTAAGTATTTGTTTTACATTCAGCAAAGTATTTCTTTATGTTCTCGATTAAACATTGTTTTCCATGCCTTCACTTAAATTGATTTCTTGCCAAACCGTTGTGTTTGACGTTGTATTTTTAGTGCCCAGGTGCAGGAGGTTTTCCCTTTGAGGAGGAGTGCTAGGAGGAGGCTGTTGAGCCTGCCTCAACTCGCGAGTGGCAACCCGACGACGTCATCTAGACGTCGGGATGGGTCATGAGTTCCGATATATCACTTTTTGGGCTTTATATACTTTTGGTATTATATTGGCCTTTGTTGGCCTCTTATTTTTGGGATTGTAACAACTTAACACACTTTGTTAACTTTGTAACTTGAACTATTATGGGAATGCCTTGTTATGTTTCCATTCTGATATTTTAGTCTCGATGACATTTATGTTCATATTCGGTTATGACTTATTAAGATGTGATTTGCTACACGTTTCCGCCTATTTGATCATGTGAGTTGGTTTTACCGTGTCCTCGGAACCCTCACCGCGGGAACCTGTGGGAGATTTAATCATCTTACAATCATCAATTGTTTGCACCACAGTTGTGACGGGTCCGGATCTCGGTCCGGGGTCGCGACACTGATGCTCGGCTACCGGCCATGTCACTGCAAGAAAATGTGAGTTAGACCCTAAGCAACCCAAAACTAGCAACACAAGGCTATAAGAACATAGAATATACTACAAACACTAGGCTAACGATAATCCTCACACGCGTCATATGGTTTCTACAATTTTTACCTTGAGAAACCATCCATTGCTCTGATACCACTCTGTCACGGCCTCAAACACGATTAGTGATTAAACTGGATCCGGGGTGTGAAATTTAGGGCTAATTAAAATAAAATTGCCCTTAATATGCCCAAGGATCGAAGTCCGCTGTGAGGATTGTATAGTTGAGCCTCATTAACGAATTAATCAACGGGACTTATCCGGTACGCACGACATTAAACCTGTAAGAATATCAAAGCAAGTATGGATTTCATTCCATTATATATGTTCAAGTTTCAAAAGGTAAAACATATAAAATTTATAATCATCAGGACCATCCCAAAAACCTAGGTCCTGATACAAAAGATATATAATACTAAAGTAGACAAGTCCATAAGATCTAAAACCCAAAAGATGTAAGGAGGTGGCACGACAGAAGATATCCCCGTGTAACGCGCACTAGTGCCAGAAGTGATGTCGCTAAGCTAGGTCATCGGCACCCCACTCTTGTACCTTGTCCTCCTCCCCTGGTTCAGGATCCTCTGAGTTTGCCTCGGCATCCGGGAAGGCGTAATAGTAAAAGGTGCCCTTTGCACACCATGGAATAAAGTGTAAGATCCAGGTCCCACTAAATATATTTATTATATTTTAATTAGAATATTATTATTATTTTAATTGAATGTATTTTAGTTATTTAAGTGGTTAGGATTAAGTGGGGCACACGTTAGATTAGATGCGTGGATTGGTGAGTTGGGTTAATGGGTAGATGACCTGACCCGCAGTTTTGACCCAATAACTTAAGCCTAGAGAATATCTCGTTCTTACCTAATCCCTAGTTTTAATAACGACGCGTTTTTATCCCTCCCCACTTATCTCTGCAACTCCTCTCGTAACTTCTACGTCTTCTTGCTCTTTCAAGTTCCCAACCAATTGCAGCTTTAGGATCCAGCCATCAGAATCTAGATCTGAAGATACCATCATTCTTGGCTCAACTTTCTTATCTCAAGTAACTCTCTCCTCAAACCATTAGGAGTAGATCTATATTCTTGGGTTATCTCCTTTTTCTTTCCAATGGTAGATTTGGGATAGGAATATCATTGATCTGTTCATCTGAGCATTTCTTTCCATATTCTTTGTCAGATTGGTAATAGGATTTTTCTCGAGCGCTGTGGGAATCGCTGTGAAAATCTCGATTTGGGATAGGATCTGTGCATTTCTTCAACCCGAGTGAAAGGCAAGTATCTAAACATAATTTGTGAATTTAATACATGTGCTTCTCGTTGATTCCAGTTTGGTGCATATAGAAACCCTTTTAATGCCCTTTTGATAATGTTAATTATTTTTGTGATGAGATCGGCGATCAGAGATCATCCATGGATTTTCTTATTATTATTTTTTTTTAGCATTACTATCGGCCCAAAGAGGATTGGATCTGTCACACAATTCACAGTTCACAGACGCAAATCGTCTTGTTACTGTGTATTGGTTGTGGGCCCAAGTGGACCCCATTGATGATTGATCAAGACCGCAGATCTGGTAGTGGACCCATAGGCGACCATAGGGATGGAGGACCTGTGTGAGGTGGGCCCTGTCTGGTCCACCATCCAACGACCCAAAGGTTACTAACAGCATGAAAAAAAAACAGAGAAGGGGGAAATTCTATTTTATTTTGGGGCTGTGGGGCCCAGTTGGGCCACCGATCGCAGATCAGATCCTTACATCTTTTAGAAGGGGTTTGGGCGACCCTATTGGTGAGGGCTGATAGTGGACTTTTGATCAGTGGGCCATTATCCAAATGTCCCAATTTGGTGGGCGTGACTGCGTGAGCTTTGTTACAGTGTTACAGAACCATGCTCTGTTCGGTGTTGAGAGAAGGCAGACGCCTGGAACTGTGCATGTGGGAACAAAAGAAAAGAAACGAATGAATGGAGATGGTGATGACACGTGTGGATTAGTTAGAAAGGGAAATGGAGGTGACGTGTGTGAGAAGGAGAGAATGATGAAAACATGGGAATGAGAGAGATTAGGTGGTGACATGTGTTGTTAAGTAAAAAAAAGAAAAGAAAAGAAATGGAGGCCACGTGTGTGAGGAGGAGAGAATGATGAAAACATGGGAATGAGAGAGATTAGGTGGTGATAATACATTACATGCCTTTTGTCTTAACATATGGCCCTTTACATTTTTGAATTTAGAAAAAAAAAAAAAACCCTTTGTAGCTTTAATGAACCCATTTGATTCTTAAAATTATATTCTTGGTAATACACTAAGATGAGACCCTAAGCCTTCTAAAATTATAAACTAAGGTCATTTATCTTTATCAATTTGCAAATTAAATATTAAATGTTATATTTGATTTTAATGTGTCAAAATTATAATTTTGGACCTTATTAATCAGATCATTAGACCAAGTAAATACCGTCCGGGCAAACGGTATCTTACTAACGTGGGGTTTAGTGTCTGGTATGACCTAGGGAAAATCCTAATGGATTCAAGTTCAACCCATCTCTATTGGAAAACCCTTAACTGGGTCTATGCACCGTTAATGAAGAAGGGATGTGTTGATCTTATATTTATTAGAGATTCACGTGGTTGTTGGGTGCGAAACCTTATGTTTGACCTTAGGATCGATTTGTATCAGTCTTAACCTTCGCATGCATATATATGTTGGTTTAGGATGTGTATTCCTTTAGATGCATACCCTATTGTGTTATGGACTATAAAGTTGCTTGGCAAATTTTATATGACGATTCGATTATGATATGGATTGTGAAATGGCCAGCACTTTACTTGGACTTAGGACTCTTGTGTCAGAGCTTTATTATTCAGGTCTATTATGCTTATAGGTTTATGTTTATGTGGGTCATTTGTGGACGACTGCAGATCGATATGTGGACGGTTGATCACCGATGTGTTCGGATCACTTATTATCTGCTTTGAATGTGAACATGTTATCCTGATTTGTTTTATTTGATCGGTTTATGACCACCGATGATGTGGATGGGCTTTCCCGATTTATTTAGGGCTGAACACCCACAACGGGGACACTTGTCTTCGTGTGAATTATATTGCTCCATTTGTTTTATTTGAATTTATGTCATACGTTCATTAGTGTTTTATCTTTGTCTTTATTCGTATATGATCTCACTTATCTTTACTCATCTCGTTATTGCATTTAATTTCGAATTATGATTATGTACTTGCTATTTACTTTGTAATATTTGGTGCATAGGTACCGAGCCCTACTTTACCGAGAAAACGGAGGAGGATCAAACGTTTCAAACGTTTGAGTCAACTGATGAGCCCGAGTGGGATGCCGGAGATGGCTTTGGAGCCGTCTGAGCCAGCACAAGAGAGAACATCAATATAGAATAATTTTTAAATGAACCCTCTTTTAGTGTTAAAACTTCTTTTAGGAATCATTTAATTTATTCTGCAACTTTAATTATTATTGTTTTATCTGATTTTATGTTGGGTCTCATTTATAAACATTTGCTACCAATTGAATAAAGCTTCCGCTATATTTAATGAAATTGATTTTGACTCACCACAGGTTGAAATTTTGTGTGGGTCCACTTTTGGAAGCTTGTGTTGTATTAAACACAGGAATTTGAATTTAAATTTAAATTTTTCACGTTTTTTCCTATTCTTATTTTGGGGGCGTGACATAAAGGATCAACAATATGTTGGCAAGAAGATAAGCAATATACATTAATCATAACATGTTTCAAAGAGGAGTAAAGACAAGTACATGATTAAAAGATAGTAAGGTACAAGCTAGGCATGAAAGCATGAGTAATACGAGAATCAATTAACAATGTAAATCCTATCAAGATAACCAAGAATAACCATCCATGAAATGCAATGTCAAGCAAGAGGAGACTCTGAGGATGTCCAAGCCATCTCACGGGGGGTATAAGTGACGTCCAAGCCAACTACGAATACCCAAAGTCCGGCTCTAGGGGGATCCTAGCTAGCAGCACGGTCCTACCCCGCTCCCAGCTATTCGCGCTATGGACACCGTCCAAAGCCGACTGCCCACCCTAGTGTCCGGTATCCGGCCCACTTTATATTCCTTAGTCTGCAGCTAGTCATGGATGCAAGATGATGATGATGGTTTGCATATGACACAAGTTCCAAGACAAATACATGTGGATAGGTTTCCAAGTACAAGATAACAAACCGAGGGCTACTCCAAGTCAAGCCAAGATACAAGTCAAGTTTTAAGTTCCATGAGTAGTCCATTTTCAAGTCTATCCACACGTGTTTATCAATACAAGACAAGGTACCTAAGGATACAATCTAACTCCGGTCACATCCTAATTCTACAAGTTAAGTTACAAGTTATACAAGTATACAAGATAGAGTGTAAAAGGTACGACAAGCTACGGATACATGATTCGCGAGTCAAGAGTGAAGAACAAGCCAATCCTAGGTCAAGAGTTGTCCACCGTGTACCAAACATATCCCCAACGGAGTACGTATAGAGGATGAGTCAATGGTGTCCTAGTTTGGTGGGCCCATGGTGTAAAAAAAGTTGTTGGGCGCCAATTAACTCAATTCCACACGCATTCGGCCAAGTTATAGCCATGCAGGGAAAGTCCCGATCAACAAATGAAGCACACCAAGCCAATCATGCTCCGTTTTCACTTTCCCCAATTGGTCATACAAGGGTAGGGTCAATGGGTTCCAACCTAGGGTCCAAACTAGGTTTAGAATCTCTTTCCAAAAGAGATAAAGGCTTGGTACATTGATCCAATAGCCACTTCCTTTCCCAATCTTTGATCATTGAGATATGTATACCATTGGATTCTACGTCTCAAGAGCTTTCGAACGATATATAGAACTCCAAATTCCGACGAACGGGTCAAAAGTTATGGTCAGTCGAAATCTGCTAAAATTCATGAAATCTGCCCCAATGCGGCTTGCCGAAAAGGTGACCGCAGGTGGCCAAAAGTGCCCTGTAAAAACATGGTTACTGGAAATGTAACCGAATGGTAACCGAATTGCCTGCGGCTAGCCGAATTCTAGGCAGAACCATGAGTTTTTGAGCCAAAATTTCAATCATTTTGAGTGGCTCCTTCTCCAACCTCTTCCCAAACCTTTTCGAAGGCCATAACCTACACAAAGAGCCACCATGCTCTCATCCAAACCATATTTCAATCATTTATCAAGTCATCCACCAATAATAAAATCCATTCAACCCATTAATCCAATTTTAACATGTGTAATCCAATTAACCATGACAAGCTTGGAATTTGGGGAAAATCTGAACAATGAGTTAACAACAATAATAATACATGCATGCCCAATATATAAAGCAAATCCACTTGCCTTCAACAAAGAGAGTGAAATAATGGAAATTTGAGAAAGAAATGGAGGAAGGAGAGCTCTCCACTCACACCCTATCCAAACCACTTCCAAAAACCCTTCTCCTACACCCAAAGAGCACAATGGAAGAGAAAGAAAGGAAATCTATCAACATGCAACATCTCTACAACAATGAGGAAGGAAATTTGAGGAGAAGAAGTTGGGGAAACTTACCAAATTTTGGATCAAGAGGTAGAGGAAGAAGAGAGGAAGAGATTGGTGAGCTTGATTGTCCTTGTGATGGCCTTTAGAACCCACATGGAAGAAGAGAGAGATTGAAGTAGGAAGAAGAAGAGGCTACAGCAGTTGCACTTGAAATGGAGATGAATAGGAATGAATGAAGTAGCTGGGTTTGAGTTTAAAATGAGGGATGGAGGGGAAATGACCAAAAGGCCCATTTGAGTGAAATGAGAGAAATCTGATTATTTGAGGGACTTTAGGGCATCGAATCATGATGAGTGAAGAATGGAAAATGACGAGCGTGACGAGATCTTTCCAACGGACCCAAATTCAACGAAAATGGAATTTTTCGAAAAAATATCCAATTTTCCTATTAATCACAACCTAACACCCTATTAAGACTAATCGCACTCGGAATCAAAGGAAACTCCACAAATCACTTTCTAATGATAAAAGAAACTCGCCTAGCCACTAAACCCACCTAATTAGCTAAAATTACAATTAATTAGGCAAATCGCTAATATTTTAAAATTAAACACCCTATTAAGGTTGGGGACCTTACACTTTCTGATTGAGTTTGATTATCCGAACTCTAAGTTGTCAATTAACCGACAACGCACAGGGCTTAAAACCCTGCGTGCATAACGAAATTATGTTTCCACCTATGTTTCGTCTCTTCCTGTTGCTATTTGAATAACCATTCCTAGGGCTTCCTAAATCGTCCCTTTTGTCCCAGATTTCTCTTCTTCTCTTTGGTAATTTCTCTCCCCACTCTATTTCTTTCTCGTTGCTTGTTATTCTTTTTGTATTTTAGTGTTGAATGGTGTTTGTTGTTTTGTGTGTAGGATTTCCCCAAATCTCCAACCACTCTTAAATCTCTCCATTTTTCCTTCTCTTTGTCTAGTGTAGTATCTTTTCTTCTTGCTTGTCTTCTTCCTAGCATTTGGCATAAGTTTTACATTGTTATTCTCTCTATTCCTTCTTGAAACTTTTTGTGCCACCTAGTGTTTGTTAAAATGCCTCCAAAGATGAAGAAAGCAATTCCTCATCCATCGAAGAGGGGAAGAACCTCCTTTACCTCCTCTAGTAGGCCATCTATGAGAAGTCCTCATGAATCTCCCTCTTTGTCTCCTCCACATCCTTCCATTGAGTTGAATCAAACAAGAACATGCTTGAGAGTCTACAAAGTAGACCAATTGTTGTAGAGAGGAGGGTACTAGTGGACCAAATTAGAAACTACGACCTTAGAGAGATAGTGGGAAGGGTAGGTTGGGAAGAGATTCTAGCTTGGGGAAATGAGGCCTTTCCATCTATTGTTAGGAGCACGTATGCTTCCATCTCCAATACTGAAGTTGGGGAAAACTCTTGTTCCTTCACCATTTCCTTTATTGATAGAAATGAGGTTATAACTCCTCAAAGGATAGGATCTATTATAGGGGTACCTTGCTCCCCAAATGGCATAAAAGTCTTCCCTGATTCCTTGACAGAAGATGAATGAGTTAGAGCATCAAATGACCTCTGTGGTTTTCTTCCTATTTGGGATGCTAGGAAACATCACCTCACTCTTTATTCATTGTTTCCCATTTATCAAATCATTCATCACATCTTCACTTATAATGTATATCCTATAATGGGAAATAGGACTGAGCTTACAGCCTTCATGGTAAGCATTCTATCTAAAGTGGTGACAAGAACACCTATTTTCCTCCCCTCTCTCATTTGTTACACTATCATAAAATTCCACAACTCAATGGCCCAGCAGAATGCTATTCCCTTCGGCTTTCTTATGACTTCATTGGCCCTGTCATTTGGTGTTCCTAAGCCCCAAGGATAAAAGCCAATCTTCAAAACTCCTTTCTCCTTAGTTAGCTTGAATCAAATGAATCTCCTCCCCAACAATCATGTTCTCATTGCTGAAGATGCTCCATTAGCTCAAGAGCCTACAGATTCTCCTCCTCCACCTCCTCATGCTTCATTTTCAAGACAGAGCTCACCTCCTAGGTCTACTTCATCTAGTCCATCTCATGACCGTCTTGGAGCCATGGAGAGAGATCTAACCTACATGAAGAAGGAGCAGAAAAAGATGAAGAAGTCAATTAACAAGATATTCAAGTATCTCTCAGCTATCTCCAAAAGCTGCCAGAGAGACAATGTTACAGCTCCACCTTTTCTGTCTCCCCCACCTCCGGACTCAGACTAAGAAGACTTGATTTTCACCAGTTCTTTTTGTGTTCTTATTGGTATATTCATTGGTAGTGTCTTTCTTTTTGGGAAGGGGTTATGATATTTTGAATGTAATGTTTGTTTTAAGAACTTACTTGATCTCTAACTTTATGTTTATGAATGATTGATGAAGCATTTTGCTCATTTAAAACTTTCAATTGCTAGATGTCAACTGTAAACTTTAAAGATCTATGTGGATGTCTGATTCCTATGGTCAGTCTTCGCTTTAATCTATGATATGAGCTTTATGATTTTCATTCATCTTGCATTATCTCCTAAATGTTGTTTCACTTAAATTTGTACGGAATATGTTCTTCTAGTATCAATCGAACAATATTATTTGAAGGGTATTGTGTGTATGAAGTCTTGATTGCAAATTGAGAGCAATTTGATGTCAAAGGGGGAGAAATGAGAAAAGGAAGAGTTGCTCGACAAAGGGGGAGCAAAGACTTAGTTGAAGTGGATGATCAACTAAGGGTGAATTGATGAACAAAGGGGGAGAACAAGACTTGGATGATTGGTCTTGGATGTTTGAATGGATGTATGGTTCAATGATGCTGTATCTTCTATTTTTCTTTTGGTGTTTTCCATCAAATTGCAAAGGGGGAGATCGTTAGATCTATGTTGTTTGCAATTTGATAGTTAGCATATGCACTCATTACATCATCTAGATTCACATATGCTTCATTTTTATCTTGAAAATCATGTCTTTAAATTGACCCTATCATGTTATATTCAAACTACTTTTGGTTGATTTAATTTTGATTTCAAACATGTTCTATTTTGACTTACAAATCTTTAGAATTCTGTGTTAGACTTGTTTTTTAAAGATTTTTTTTAGTCAAAACCTTCAGAACTTCTGGAAATCTGACTGGATACACTGTCGGTCAGCCTGTCGGTCAGGTGTCGACTAACTGACTAGTGAACCGAGCTCAACTGAGCCTCTGTCGGTTCCATTTTGTCAAACCCCAACCCAGGATTAACCCAATAGTGTTTGCTTAGTGTGTGCTTAGTCTTGATTTGGGTTTAGTGATCGTGGGTTAGAATGTGATTAGTTTTAGTCATGGTTATAGCTTTGGGGAGTTCGAGAACGTTTAGTGTTTATTAGGCTCACTCGGGAAGGCCTAGGTGTACGTGCAAGCGTGGGAAGATTGTGTTTGGTTGTGTGTTAATCGTGATTTTCATCTCATTTGATTGGTTTTATGATTATGTGCAACTTTCGTGTTTAGCCCATTTGTGTTTGAAGCCCAGAAAATCAAGTTTTGGCCAAAAAGGGTAAAATAGCCTTTTCACACTCAAATCTGGACACGATTTTTGAGGTCCCAAAACCATGTCAAAAATATACTTTTTGAAAACTAGATATTTCGAGGATCGTTTTATCCTTCTTCGTCGACTTCATTCGAGGCCCATAAGATCATGTTTTGACTCATGCAAGTTTTGCACTAAAGGGGACCCACTTGTCTAAACACTTAAGCTACTTTCCCCTTTCCCTTTCCCCATTTCACAACAAAATCTCTGCACTTTTCCTTGCCCTAGAGTGAAAGAAAACCCTCCTTTTCCTTCTCCTTCTCTTCATGATTGCAAGAGCTATGAACCTCCAAATGGAATTCTAAGACCATCACCTTCTTCCTCTCATCTCAAGCTTGCTATTGGTACCATTTTCTTGAAGTTTCTTGTTGGAAGAGATCTTCATTTCTTCCCTTGCATTTCGTTTGGGCACCTCTAGGTAAGATCTACAATCCATCTCTTCAATAGAGTTCTTTCTATTCCTAAAGAGCATGTTTTTCTAACCTATAGCACCTATTTCTAAATGGGTTGCTTGGTTGTGTTTTTGGGTGAGTTTTGAATGGATTTTTCATGGGATTTTGTAGTTCTTGGCTTGACCTTTGATTTGGAGTGCTTGAAGAAAGATCTTGTGTTCATTTGGCTAAGGCAAGTGATCTATTTAAGTTGTAGTGCATGTGTGTTCTTGGATTTGTATTTTGGTACTAAGGTTGTGATTTATTAGGTCTTTATGATGGTGATCTTACTTTAGATAATGCAAGCATGTTTATTAGCTTTCCAAACATTCAGATTTCACATCTTTTAAGTAAGTCTTGCTTTGGTTGAAGTTTGGAATTGTTTTGTTAAGAAATGGTTTCAAGGGTTTTGAAATGGGTTTCCATATTAATGACTTGTTTTAGTATGAAATAAATGCCCAAATGTGAGCCTTGTTAGCATGTTATATAATGTATTTAGTTTGCTAAATCAGGTTGGTAAGATTGTAGAAAAGAAAGGAATGGAAGAAGGACCAGTGCACTGCAGAAATCTGAACTGTGTTCTGATTTCCGCAGTGTACGCGGTCGACCGGCCAAGGGCGCGGTCGACCGGGGACACTGGATTTTGGTCCCAGTTGGAAGACCTGCTGCACTGCGGGATTTTCTGTCCCTGCAGTTCACGCGGTCGACCGGCCAAGGGGTGCGGTCGACCGGCGACACAGGGTCAGGTTCTCTGGAACCTGACCAAAACACTGTACATTGATTTAAATTTACAACTTTGAGTCGACCGGGACTTGGCCGGTCGACCGGGCTCACAGTGTACGCGGTCGACCGGCCAATGTCGCAGTCGACCGGGCACACTGAATTTTCACTGTTTTAAGCTGAGTTTTGCCCATTTGCTTTTCTTTTAAAATTTGAAAACTAGGCTATATTAAAGACTTTAAGTGGACATTGTGTGAATGGAACTCCATGCTTTATACTAACTTCGGGGACACCAATCCATGTATTTCAATAAAAGAGTTCCAATCAACCAATGGCCAATGAATAGCCTAAGCTTGTATTTTATAAAATTATCGTGGTTTGAAAGTGGATTTAAGACCGTAAGCTTGTCGTGTACTCGTTTTGAAGTCAAGTCTTTAAGCTCGTTACAAGATATGTTTCAAGATGTGTTTCAAGTATTTTCAAGATATGTTTCAAGATGTGTTTCAAGTATCAAATGGGGATCACTTCTATAAGTTGTGAGCATATATATTATGCATTGTGCTAGTCGTGCCTTGTCTTGTCGTGACAAGTGATTTCCCCCTTTATTTTCGATATGTTTGAATCGTGTTTAGCGTGTTTTGTGCATTCATGAACTCAAGTGAACACCACAGAGCTTGGACTGCCCTTTCAGTCTGATCCACTGTCTGGGGGTCCTTAAACATGTGAACTAACTGCAGATTAGTAGTGTATTTATTACACATCGTGCGTGTCCGGTTCCGCGGCCGGAAATCCCGTTTTTGTGGGAATCGTGTCGTGCTATTCTGCGTGCTTGCAGAATAGAGCAAGCACGCACGACAAGCACGAAACTGCGTGCCTGTGCTCGTTGAGTGCAGAAACTGCACTCCTCATACATGGTTCACAAGCCCATTCTTTCCTCCATCTTACACTTAAACCACCTGAAATCCCTTGAGCCTCCATGCTCTCCAAAGGGTCAAATCCACATTACAAAACCATTAAACCCATAAATCTTAAACATTCAAATCATATTTCTCTTCAAAACAAACTCACATTTCTCAAGAAGCAAAACTTAGAATCGAAATAGGAAATCTGAAAGTTTGGAAAGTTAATTAACATGCTTACGTAAAAATCACAACATAGAAATCTAACAAAGCATGACATTAATATCAAATGACAAATCATATGGAATTTCAATACATTAATGAAATCCATAAACACACATGCACAATAAACCTATAAAAATTACTTGCCTTTGTCCAAATGCTAACAAAATCCTTCAAGCACTCCTACCCAAGAGTCAAGCCAAGAACTACAAAAACCCCATGAAACCCATTCAAAAACTCACCCAAAAATGCAAACAAGCAACCCATTTCGAAATGGGTGTTGAAAGTTAGAAAAACATGAACATTAGGAGTCAAAAGAACTCCATTGAAGAGATGGGTAGGAGCTCTTATCTAGAGGTGCCCAAACAAGATGTAAGGAAGGAAATGGAGAGCTTGCCCAGCTAGTAATCCAACAAAAATGGCATCAATGGAAAGCTTGGGATGAGAGGAAGAAGATGATGGTCTTGGAATCTCTTTTGGAGATCTCTAGCTCATGCATTCAAGAAGAAGAAGATGAAGAGAAAAAGGGGTTTTAGCCCTAGGTTAAGGAAGTTGCATAGATTTGAGAAATGGAGAAAGAGAGAAGGTAAAGTTGCTTAAGTGCTTTTCAAGTGGGCCCCTTAAGTGCTAATCTTGCATGAGTAAAAACATGGTCTTGCGGGCCTCAAATGAAGTCGACGAAGAAGGATAAAACGATCCTTGAAATATCTAGTTTCCGAAAAGTATATTTTTTACAGGGTTTTGAGATCTCGAAAATTGTGTCCAGATTTGAGTGTGAAAAGACTATTTTACCCCTCGGTCCAAAACTTGAGTTTCTAGGTTACAAACACAGACAGGCTAAACACGGAAGTTGTACATAATCATAAAACCATTCAAATGCAATAAAATTCACGATCAACAGAAAACTAAACATGATCTTCCCACACTTGCACGTACACCCAGGCCTTCCTGAGTGTGCCTAGTTAACACTACACGTTCTCAAAACACCCCAAAGCTATGATCAGGACTAAAACTAATCATACTCTAACCCATGATAACTAAACCCCCTTAGGACTAAGCACACACTATCGGGTTAATCCTGGGTTGGGGTTTGACATCCTCCACCCCTTTGGACATTTGGTCCACCAAATAAATTAAACTTTTACCTCTGGCAACAAGTGTGGATATTTCTCTGAACTTGATCTCTCAATTCCCATGTGGCTTCTTCTAGTTAATGATTTTCCCAAAGTACCCTGACCCAATGAATTGTCCGATTTCTCAGCTCTTGCTCCTTGGTATCAATAATCTTAGTCGGTCTTTCCACATACGAAGCATCCTCTCGAATCTCTAAAGGCTCATGCTGTAGGATATGAGAAGGACTAGAAACATATTTCTTGAGCATGGAAACATGAAATACGTTGTGCACCCCGGAGAGTTCCGGCAGTAACGCAAGCCTATAAGCCACGTCTCCAATTTTGCTCAAAATCTCATATGAACCAATAAATCTCGTTGACAACTTGCCCTTCTGCCCGAACCTCAGAGTCCCTCTGACGGGTGAAACCTTCAAGAACACTTTGTCACCCACTTGAAATTGCAATTCTCTTCGGCGAGTGTCTGCATAACTCTTCTGTCTGCTACGGGCGACCTTCAAGCGTTCCTGAATCAATTTGACCTTGTCACTAGTTTCACCAACTATAGTCGGTCTGTAAGACCCCGACCCGAGCGACCTCGATTAGTGCTTAGTTAGTTGCGTGTTAGTCTTGTTTTGTTTTGTGGATTTTGGTTTAATTGGTTTAGAGTAGCTTTGTAATAGCTTTGGGGATTTTGAGTGCCTTTGGAATTAGTGGGGCCCTTTGGGGGTTCCTTGCTTATGACTTTACGTGTACTTGAGGTTTTATCTTGATTTTCTTGATTTGTATTTTATCTCGTTTTGTTTATCTCGTTATGGTCTTCAACTTTCATGTTGATCCCGTTCCCGTTCAAAACCCCGAAACTTGACTTTTCTAGCTTCAAGGGCAAAACAGTACTGTTATACCAAATCTGTACCAAATTATTGTTATTCCCGAAACCCGCGAAACATATACTTTTTGGAAACTAGATATTTCGACGATCATTTCTTCCTTCTTCGTCGATTTCATCCGAAGCCACCATTTCAGCCGAACAAGGTTCTAGTTGGTGGAGCCCACTTGTGTAGCTTATAAAAGAGAGCTCATCTCCCTCCTTTTCTCTTTTTCCAGCACAACAATTGAACCTTGGGTTTGCTTGCACTCTTTTCTTCTTCTTCTTGCTTTTTCTTCATCAAGAGACAACCAAACTGTTAGGATTTTTGTATTGCTAATTTGATGGAAAGCACTATCATCGTCAGTCATCTGATCACACACTCGTTCAGCTTAGTCTGGACTTTGCAACCTGGACCTCAGACTTGAAAGTGCTATTGATTTTCAAAAAAAAAAACTTCATCCTACATGTTTTTAGAACTCAAATTGTATTTTCGAAAACTTAAGTTCTTCGTGCATGATTTTGAAAAATCAAGTTTGGAATCGAGGTTCTTGTCTTGCATACAAACTCTTTTTTTAGAATCCTTTTTGTATGCATTAAACATATTGGCTAAGAGTTCATTTTTCAATAAATCACTTTTTCAAAAATTCAACTGAACTCAGCTCTGGCCAGTGTAGCCGGTCGACCGCGCCTCCCATGAGGTCGACCGCGTACACTAGAAACAGGTTCTGAAAAATCCAGGAATTTTTGTCAGAATCTGTGTGGCCGGTCGACCGCGCAGTTGGGCCGGTCGACCGCGCTTATAGCCATTGGGCCAATATGACCGTTGGACCCGGTCGACCGCGTGGGCTTGGGGTCGACCGGGCCAACTAGCCATTGGGCTGTCTTTTTGTATAAAAACCCTTTCTTTTCCTTTCTTTGTTATGGCTGTTGGGATGCAATTTTTGAACTATTTTGAAGCCTAAAGAAGAGGGATAAGCTAGGATAGCTAGAGGCTAATTGGAAATCAAATGTTTGAGATTTAAAGAGGTATATCTTTTAAGTTAACTTTGATTTTCATTCCATTTAAATTCATGCATATTCAAATCTTTGTAATTTCATATTTGCATGATTTCTAGCCTTAGTTGAGATGTTTTGCAAACACAATATAACTTTGGAATTCTAGTTTGTTTTGCAAACATCCTCATCCCAATTACATGTGTTTTTAAACTTTAAAACATCATACAACTTGTGTAACATGTCTTTCCAAGTTGTTTGATTTCTACATGTGATTGGTTTATAACTTCAATCATCATTTTCAATGTTTAGATTTTCAAATGCATCAAGCATTCATTTGTGAGCTTCTTTTTAGAAAATGATTGAAGTAAACATTCATACACTTTGAGCACACACCTTTGCTATTTCTTTGTGTATGTTTTGTTGTTGATTTAAACTTTCACTTCAGCCTATTTAAGAGGCAATTAAATTGAGCTTAAATTGTATCTCTTTGAGTGTTTATGTAGACACTTCTTTGAGAAGAAATCCTTATCTTGTAGAGGTTATTGCTTAGCCTTTTAAAAGCATCTTGTAGAGGTTATTGCTTAGCCTTTGAAAAGCATCTTGTAAAGGTTATTGCTTAGCCTTTTGAAAAGCATAAATAGTGGAAATCCGGTGGGGTGTTGGAACACAAACCGATAGTGGATGTAGGCATTGAGGCCGAACCACTATAAATCTTTGTGTAAAGTTGTATGCTTGTGGTGATTTCTCTTGTTAGCTTCCGCATCTTGTTTGGTAAATCATCATATGTGACTAGTTTTCATAAAAGTTAAAATTGGCCTTGATTAGTCATAAAGTGTAGTTCACCCTATTCCCCCCCCCCCCCCCTCTAGGGTTAGGATCCCGGACTTTCAATTGGTATCAGAGCCTTGTGCTCTATTTTAGGATCAAGTGTTTTTAGAACTCTTGATTAGGTGTAAAAACCTAGATTCTAAACCCTAGTATTGTGTTTTCATGAAAACCATTAGAATGGATTCCACTACTTTAGATTGTATAGATTCTTGTGTAAATTCTTCTAGATCCCTATTTCTTCCATCCATTGGAGATTCAAACCTTCAAATTAATGAATCTCAAATTGACTTAAAAGAAGAAGAAAATGATGAAAATGAATATGATATTCACCAAGCTTATGATGAATTGTATACATTGTCTCTAAAGCTTGTTAAGAAAAATAAAAGATTAGAAGAAGAATCTAAAAGACTAAATGAGGAATTAGTCTCTTCAAAAGATGAACTTAGAGAGAAAGAAGAAATTATTAATTGTGTAGAATCTAAGTTCATGATCTCTTTACATAACCTATCTAATGTTCAAGATGAACTAAATGAATTAAAGATAGGATGTGATGAACTAAATAAGGAAAACTTAAAACTAAGAGATCAATTAAAAAGGCAAGACAAAGACTTTAACAATTTAGAATCAAAGTTGAGTATCTCTAAGAAAGATTTATCTAATGCTCAAGATGAACTAAATAATATGAAGTCAAATTATGATGAGCATAATAGAGATAACTTAAATCTAAGAGATACTTTAAAAAGACAAGATGAAAACATTATCCTTTTAAAATCCAAACTAAACTTGTCTAATGATCAAAGTAATTTGCAATCCTTGGAACTTGGATCTAATGTTAATAAACTCAAACTTGAGTTAAAACTTGCCCATGAAGAGCTAAACAAACATAAGGGATTTGAAAATGAACTCATAATGGTTAAAAATGAAAATTCAACCCTTAAAAAGCAAGTCACTCAACTTGAAAGCTATAAACAAAAGTATGAGTGCAAATTTACCCAAGGTGAAGAGAAATTTGAAAAATTATTTAGATTGGGTAAATCTCAAAGAGATAGGACGGGTCTTGGTTACAATAGGAATATTTCACATGACCCTAAATTCACCAACACTTTTGTGAAAGGTGAGTCCTCATTCTCTAGCACTCATTCTCCCTTGCCCAAAATAAAATGTCACTATTGTGGGAATGAAGGGCATTTCAAATTTGAGTGCAAATTAAGAAAAAGTCATATGTCTCAACCCATCTTTGAAACTAAGAAAGTTAAAACTAAATCTATGAAGGGTAAGACATTAAAATCAAAGGAAGACTCTAGAAAGTTCAAACAAGTTAAAACATTTCATCAAGAGTCTCCTAAGATAGATTTAAGAAAGACTAAGCAAAACATAAATAGTCAAAATAAATCTATCAACAAGAAACTTCTCACTTTACCTCCTCTATCTTTGGAAATGAAAGATCTTTTGAAAAAGGTTGAAAAATTAAAATTAAAGTTCAAAAGGCAAAAAGAGGGAGGAAAAGCTAAAAGAAGTGAGAAGAGTAAAAAGAAAATGAAACACCAACTTCCAAAGACAAATCATCAATCTAAATTTAAAGAGGTCAAACCTAAAATATATGATGACAAGTCTAAAAGAATTAAATCTCCATCTCCTTTGGTTGGTAGGATTTCTAAAATAGACCTAAAAGTTCAAGACCTTAGATGGATACCTAAGGTTAGACCTTTAGACAAATACTAAGATCTCCTTATTAGATGGGACCATTCTTATCTCATAGTCATATGTGTTAATGGTCTTTAGTCTAGCTCCTTGTGCTTTTCTTAGTATCTTCTCTTGGTTTTAGTTATAGTTATTTTAGGTTTATTTGTTGTCAATGCATTTTGATTTTAAAAGGTATATTATGTTTAAATGCATGTTGTTTGATCAATTTGATTTGAAAAAGGTTCATCAAAGTTATATCTATTTAAATCAATTGATTTGTTTTTCAAATGTGTTTATATTTGATTGAATTCTTAGTTAAACCAGTTTTTATCAAATTAAATGTTTTTGAAAACTCTTTCTAAAGTCTTACAAGGCTTTTTGTATTTCAAAAGGAATTTGTAGAATTGATTTTATAAAATCTCTTTTCTACTTCTTTTTTAAGCTTGTAGGATAGCTGGGATAGGGGTAGTTTCAGTGGAGGTTGTCCCTGAATTTTTCAGGACAAATTATTCTCTCTGTTTCTGTTCTGTTGTCAGGCCAGCCCTGTTGGCCCGGTCGACCGCGTGGCTTGGCCGGTCGACCGGCCACACGGGCCCAGCAACTAAAACACTGTCTTCTGTTCTGTTTCTGTTTCATTCAATCCCTCCATCCTTCCCTCCTTCAGCAGGTCGACCGCCCTGTCTGGCTTTCCCTCCTTCCCAACCTCTCAGCTGGTCTTTCCTCCTCTTCTTCTTCCTGGTTTTCCTCCTCTCTCCTCCTCTCACTCGTCTGCTGGCTCTCTCTCTCTCACTCTGCTGGTTCTCTCTCTCCTCTCCCTGTCGTCGTTTTTCCAGCTGTTCCTGTCACTGCCTCTCTCTCTCCCTCAGTCGTTCTGCTGTGTCTTTCTTCTCCTTCTCTTTCAGCTGATACTCATTGCTTTAGGGCGTGTGTAATCCCTCTGGCAGACTCATCAGCCCATCCCTTTGGTCGTCCCAGGTCTGTGCTGCTGTAGTCCAAATCTGTGGACTGTTTTTCTGGTTTCCCTTCTCCTCTGTGTTCTTTTTCTGTTGCTGGCTCTTCCTTCACCTCTGTGGAGTGTGTGTAGCCTGTTGTGCACTCTATTGGGCATTTGAAATTTGTAAATCTCTTAGCCTCATAGTGAGCACTCCATCTGTTTGACAAATTGCCTGAACCAATTTTTCAAAACTTTTAAAGGCATTTGTCTAGGCTGTCAGTCTTGTGTGAGCTTCTTCACTACTGGTATCCTCTTGACCATCTATGGCTCGCACGAAACAGACTCTTAGGAGGCCTAGTAAAAAGTCCAAAACTGGACAAGCATCCTCCTCTCATAGATCTCCCTCGTCATCTCCCGAGGCTCCTCCTCCTCCTGCTGTGATTCGATTCAACCCTATTCATTCTCCATCATCAGTTGTCAAATCCTTTAGGAGCAAAGGGATCATCGTTGAGAAACTGTGCATCGTTGAAGATCTAGTGGACTATAAGGTCCCTGCTCTCCTTGAAGCCATTGGATGGGGGAGTATCCTGACCTGGAGTGGCAACACATTTGCCTCCTCTGTCCATGGCCTCTATGAATCTATCTGTGCCACCTCTGCAAACTCCTTCACCATTAGATTCATGCATGGTGAAGAAGTGGTCACCATTGATACTATCTCCTCCATCATGGGTATTCCCAGGTCTACTGGACCCAAGTTCATTTCTGATGTTTTACCCCTTGATGAGAGAGACTCTGTCACCACTGCTCTCTGTGGACACCCTGAGGAATGGTCAGCCAGAAACTTTCTCCAGGCCTCCTCTATGATTCCTCCTCTTCGGATTATTCACAGCATTTTCACTCACTCCATTTACCCGAGGAAAGGAAACAGGACTAAGGTTACATCATACATGGCAAACCTCTTATTCAACGTTGTCTCCGGTGTCCCCATGTGTCTCCCTTCGATTATCATGCATCATATTGTTAGAGTTATCACAGGCTCTCAGCCCTGTGCAGCTCCATTTGGGTTCCTGATGACCCAACTCGCTGCTTCTTATGGAGTGATTCCTCCTGCTTCTGAGAGACCGGAGACCACAATTGTCTTCAACAAGACCAATATTCTCTTGATGAAGCTCCCTCCTCCACAGCGAGTTAACCCAGTAGCAGAAGGAGATGCGGAGGTAGAGGCTGCAGACATTGCAGTTGCAGATCCAGGAGCTGATCAGCCTCCTCTAGAGCCTCATCAGCCTCCTCCAGAGCCTGTTCAGCCTCCACCAGAGCCCCATCAGCCTCCTCTTCAAGAGGCCCCTCTTCCTCCTCAGCCCCATCAGCCTCCTCCACAGCGTAGCTTGGAAGACCGTATGACATCTGTTGAGCACGTGGTGTCTTCCATGCGAGCCGAGTTTCAGGAGTTTCGTCAAGAGGTATTAGGCATGATGAAGAAGACCTTAAGATACCTTTCGAACATCTCGAGTAGCTGTAGGCGGCATGATGATGTGATGCCTCCCTCGCCTGCAGATTCTCCTTAGCTCGTAGGAGGGTTTTCTCTTTATGTGGGGAATTTATTCTGGGGATCTTGATGTATTTTTTGTTTATCAAACTCTCTAACTGTATTACTGGCCATGATTTTGATTTTGATTTTGATTTTTGTATTGGTCAAGTAATATGTAAATGAAATTGAACTAATCTTTGGTATCAGAGTTTAAATCAATGAATCTTCAGTTTCATTTATTCTTCTCTTCTTGTTATGGTGAATGGCTATGATGCTTTGAATCTATATTTGTTATCTTAGTTTCATTCAAACACAGCATAAACAACCCATATACATGATAACCTGTTCTGCATTTCATTTTCTATTTCTATTGATAACAGGTGCTACTGAAAGGTATTTCTTTTCTCATGTATACAGGTTCCTTTGCAATTCAATGGCAAAGGGGGAGAGAAGATCAAACAAAGGGGGAGTGAAGATCCTCTCTTGGTATCAATCAAAGGGGGAGTTAAAGAAGATCAGATCTAACTGAGGGGGAGATCTGTCCAAGGATCTTAAAAGAGTTCAGAGCGCTTAACAAAAGCTTAGAGCATGGAGAAAGCTCTAACGAAGGGGGAGAAACCAAGGTTAAGTTGCTCTCCAGAGACTTCAAAACCTGAATCCCTAGAAGTGTTGTGATCGACTGAGTTGCCATCAAATTGCAAAGGGGCAGATTGTTAGGATTTTTGTATTGCTAATT
The DNA here is from genome assembly GCA_003546025.1 of Camphora micrantha. Classification (NCBI taxonomy): domain Eukaryota; kingdom Viridiplantae; phylum Streptophyta; class Magnoliopsida; order Laurales; family Lauraceae; genus Camphora; species Camphora micrantha. Next base: position 44,727 of record QPKB01000296.1, read on the forward strand.
TGATGGAAAGCACTATCATCGTCAGTCATCTGATCACACTCTCGTTCAACTTAGTCTGGACTTTGTAACCTGGACCTCAGACTTAAAAATGCTATTGATTTTCAAAAAAAAAACTTCATTCTGCATGTTTTTAGAACTCAAATTGTATTTTCGAAAACTTAAGTTCTTCGTGCATGATTTTGAAAAATCAAGTTTGGAATCGAGGTTCTTGTCTTGCATACAAACTCTTTTTTTAGAATCCTTTTTGTATGCATAAAACATATTGGCTAAGAGTTCATTTTTCAATAAATCACTTTTTCAAAAATTCAACTGAACTCAGCTCTGGCCAGTGTAGCCGGTCGACCGCGCCTCCCATGAGGTCGACCGCGTACACTAGAAACAGGTTCTGAAAAATCCAGGAATTTTTGTCAGAATCTGTGTGGCCGGTCGACCGCGCAGTTGGGCCGGTCGACCGCGCTTATAGCCGTTGGGCCAATATGACCGTTGGACCCGGTCGACCGCGTGGGCTTGGGGTCGACCGGGCCAACTAGCCATTGGGCTGTCTTTTTGTATAAAAACCCTTTCTTTTCCTTTCTTTGTTATGGCTGTTGGGATGCAATTTTTGAACTATTTTGAAGCCTAAAGAAGAGGGATAAGCTAGGATAGCTAGAGGCTAATTGGAAATCAAATGTTTGAGATTTAAAGAGGTATATCTTTTAAGTTAACTTTGATTTTCATTCCATTTAAATTCATGCATGTTCAAATCTTTGTAATTTCATATTTGCATGATTTCTAGCCTTAGTTGAGATGTTTTGCAAACACAATATAACTTTGGAATTCTAGTTTGTTTTGCAAACATCCTCATCCCAATTACATGTGTTTTTAAACTTTAAAACATCATACAACTTGTGTAACATGTCTTTCCAAGTTGTTTGATTTCTACATGTGATTGGTTTATAACTTCAATCATCATTTTCAATGTTTAGATTTTCAAATGCATCAAGCATTCATTTGTGAGCTTCTTTTTAGAAAATGATTGAAGTAAACATTCATACACTTTGAGCACACACCTTTGCTATTTGTTTGTGTATGTTTTGTTGTTGATTTAAACTTTCACTTCAACCTATTTAAGAGGCAATTAAATTGATCTTAAATTGTATCTCTTTGAGTGTTTATGTAGACACTTCTTTGAGAAGAAATCCTTATCTTGTAGAGGTTATTGCTTACCCTTTTAAAAGCATCTTGTAGAGGTTATTGCTTAGCCTTTGAAAAGCATCTTGTAAAGGTTATTGCTTAGCCTAGAAAAGCACATTGATACGTTGTTGTTTAACCTAAAAAAACATCATTGTAAAGGTTATTGCTTAGCCTTTTGAAAAGCATAAATAGTGGAAATCCGGTGGGGTGTTGGAACACAAACCGGTAGTGGATGTAGGCATTGAGGCCGAACCACTATAAATCTTTGTGTAAGGTTGTATGCTTGTGGTGATTTCTCTTGTTAGCTTCCGCATCTTGTTTGGTAAATCATCATATGTGACTAGTTGTTTTCATAAAAGTTAAAATTGGCCTTGATTAGTCATAAAGTGTAGTTCACCATATTCACCCCCCCCCCCCCCCCTCTCGGGTTAGGATCCCGGACTTTCACAAACTTGCACCAACATCTCAAAAGATTTCATCATCTTCTTCACCACTTTAAAGGCTCTCCATTGATACCATTTGTGGAGGAATCTCATCTCTTTAAGATCCTCTTCTAGCTTGCCTTGCTCATTTGGAACACCTATTGGTAAGCTCTCTCCCTAATCTTCTAGATTAGTGTTCTTCTAGCCTTAGACAAGCTACATTTTCATTATTGAAAGCTTTCTCTTCTTCTTCATTGTTTTGACCCATT
>QPKB01000297.1:0-46494 GCA_003546025.1 Camphora micrantha
AAAAGCCTCAGACTTACGGTGCATAAGGTATATGTATCCATATCTTGAGTAATCATCTGTGAAAGTGATGAAGTACTCATATCCTCCTCTGGCCCTGACATTGATGGGTCCACACATATCAGTATGCACTAATTCCAATAAATCTTTGGCCCTATTGCCCTTAGATGAAAAGGGTCTTTTAGTCATTTTGCCTTCCAGACAGGATTCACAGACAGGCATTGGTTCTACCACCAATGAAGGCAAGATATCATCTTTCACTAGCCTGTCAATCCTATTTAGGTTTATATGACCTAGCCTCAAGTGCCAAAGTTTTGTTGGATTAGATGAATGTGACTTTCTCTTTAATGATGGTCTATTAATTGTTTTAGTATCATGTATCTCATACATCGTGGGAGTTGACAAATAAAGCCCATTGGTTACCTTGCCAGAACCTATAAAAGTATCATTCCTCTTTATGACAACTTCAGTACCAAAAGTAATAGAATAACTTTTATTCACCAAACTAGAAACTGAAATTAAATTCCATCGTAAAGACGGTACATATAATGTGTCTGACAAAACTAATTTATTATTTGAGAAACATAAAGTAATGACTCCCACTGAAATAGCCTCCGCCTTAGCGTCAGATCCTAGGTTGACAATGATTTCCCCATCACTTTGCCTCCTGGTTTCCTTGAACTTCTACAACGTATTACATATGTCATTTATTGCCCCGGAGTCCACACACCAAGATTTTGATGTACTAGTTGCAAAACTAACTTCAGAAATAAGTGACTCAATCATACCTGAGGTCTTCTTCTTTAGAAAGATATTCTAGACATGTCGCGACCCCGGACCGAGGAGGTCGCGGCAGATGATGAAGATAGTGTAAGATTAAGATTATTTGAAAGATGATTAAACCTCCCACAGGTTCCCGCGGTGAGGGTTCCAAAACAAACACGCATGGAACAACCAACTCACACGATTAAGTATGCGGAAGCGCGTGGCAAATCACATCTTAACAAGTCATGACAAAATATAAGCATGACGTCATCAAGACTAAAATATCAAAATGAAGACATAACCAAGCATTCCCATAAATTCGAGTTGCAAAGTTAACAAAGTATATTAAGTTATTACACTTCCCAAAATAAGAGGCCAACAAAGGCCAATACAATTCCAAAAGTATATAAAAACCCAAGAGGTGATCCATCGAAACTCATGACCCATCCAAACGTCTACATGACGTCGTCGGGTTGCCACTCACGTGCTAAGGCAGGCCCAACGGCCTCCTCCTCGCACTCCGCCTCAAAGGGAGGGTCTCCTGCACCTGGTCACCAAAATACAAGCATCAAACACGACGGTTTGGCAAGAAATCATTTTAAGTGAAAGCATGTAAAACAAGGTTTAATCGAGAATATACTGAAATACTTTACTGAACGTAAAACAATACTTACGAAACACTTTTCTAAATCGAAGACAAACTAACATGAATGCATAACATATATATATCATGAATAGTAAATCCACAAAGAGCCCATCCTTTCTCTACAATTTATAAATGAAAAGAGTAAGCACGCACGACAAGCACGAATATACATAATACAGCACGACACGATTCCCACAAAAATGGGATTCCGGCCGCGGAACCGGACACGCACGATGTGTAATAAATACACTACTAATCTGCAGTTAGTTCACATGTTTAAGGACCCCCAGACAGTGGATCAGACTGAAAGGGCAGTCCAAGCTCTATGGTGTTCACTTGAGTTCATGAATGCACAAAACACGCTAAACACGATTCAAACATATCTAAAATAAAAGGGGAAATCACTTGTCACGACAAGACGAGGCACGACTAGCAAAATGCATAATATATATGCTCACAACTTAGAGAAGAGATCCCCATTTAAATACTTGAAACACATCTTAGAACGAGCTTGCAAACTTGATTTCAAAACGAGTACACGATGTAACTTGCGGTCTTAAATCAACGCTTAAAACACGATAATTTTATCAAGTACATACTTAGGCTATTCATTGACCATTGGTTGATTGGAACTCTATGTTTAAAATACAAGGATTGGTGTCCCCGAAGTTAGTGCATAGCATGGAGTTCCATTCACACAATGTCTATTTAAAGTCCTTAAATTAGCCTAGTTTTCAAATTTTGAAAGAAAAAGCAAATGGGCAAAAATCTGCATAAACAGTAAAAATCTCAGTGTGCCCGGTCGACCTGGCCCTTGGCCGGTCGACCGCGTACACTGTGAGCCCGGTCGACTCAAAGTTGTAACTTTTAATCCATGATTAGTGTTTTGGTCAGGTTCCAGAGAACCTGACCCTGTGTCGCCGGTCGACCGCGCCCCTGGCCGGTCAACCGCGTGAACTGCAGGAACAGTCATTCCCGCAGTGCAGCAGGTCATCTAACTGGGACCAAAAATCCAGTGTCCCCGGTCGACCGCGCCTTAGGCCGGTCGACCGCGTACACTGCGGAAATCAGAACCCAGTTCAAATTTCTGCAGTGCACTGGTCCTTCTTTCATTCCTTTCTTTTCTACAATCTTTCCAACCTAATTAGCAAACTAAATACATGAATGAAACATGCTCTCAAGGCTCATATTGGTACATTATTTCAAACTTAAATCAAGTAATAAACCTAGAATCCATTTCATAAACCTTCAAACTCTTTCTTGTCAAAACCAATCCAACCTTCAACCAAAACAAGACTCATTTCAAAAATATGAAATCTGAAAGTTTGGAAAGCTATTAGACATGCTTGCATTATCTAAAATAAGATCACAATCATGAAAACCTAATAAATCAAAACATTAATACCAAATACAAATCCAAGAACACACATGCCCAACAACTTAAATAGATCACTTGCCTTAGCCAAATGAACACAAGATCTTCTTCAAGCACTCCTAACCAAAGGTCAAGCCAAGAACTACAAAATACCCATGAAATCCATTCAAAACTCACCCAAAAATGCAACCCAACAACCCATTTCGAAATAGGGGTTACAAGTTAGAAAAACATGATCTCTAAGAGTAGAAAGAACTCCATTGAAGAGATGGTTGAAAGCTCTTACCTAGAGGTGCCCAAACGAAATGCAAAGAAGGAAATGGAGATCTTTCCCACCAAGAAACCTCAAGAAAATGGTATCAATAGCAAGCTTGAGATGAGAGGAAGAAGATTGTGGTTTTAGAAATTTATTTGGAGACTTATAGCTCTTGCATTCATGAAGAGAAGGAGAAGGGAAAAGGGGTTTTTCAACCTAGGGCAAGAAAAGTTGCAGGATTTTGTAGAATGAGGAGAGAAAGAGGGGAAAAGAGGTTAAGTGCTAGACAAGTGGGTCCCCTTTAGTGCCAATCTTGCATGAGTCAAAACATGGTCTTGTGGGCCTCAAATGAAGTTGACGAAGAAGGATAAAACGATCATTGAAATATCTAGTTTCCAAAAAGTATATTTTTGACATGGTTTTGGGATCTCGAAAATCATGTCCAGATTTGAGTGTGAAAAGGCTATTTTACCCTTTTGGCCAAAACTTGAGTTTCTGGGCTTCAAACACAAATGGGCTAAACACGAAAGTTGCACATAATCATAAAACCAATCAAATGAGATAAAAATCACGATTAACACACAACCGAACACAATCTTCCCACGCTTACACGTACACCCAGGCTTTCCTGAGTGAGCCTAGTAAACACTAAACGTTCTCGAACTCCCCAAAGCTATAACCATGACTAAAACTAATCACATTCTAACCCATGATAACTAAACCCAATTCAAGACTAAGCACACACTAAGCAAACACTATTGGGTTAATCCTGGGTTGGGGTTTGACAAGACAATTCCTTTTCCAATGTCCTGTCTTACCGCAATGGAAACACTTTCCTTTTGTCCCTGAACCCTTAGCCTTGGCCAATCCACCATTAGGACCATTATCCACCTTTAGACCCTTCAGAACTGATTTCTTTTTGCCTTTCCGCCCTTTGTCTTTCGACTTGGACTTGGCGTCTGGCTTTTCTGTCATTAGGGCAATTAACTTGTTCTTCATAATCCCTTCAATCACTACCAGCTGGCTAGACAGCTCAGCCAGAGTCAAATTCATCTTATTCATATTATAATTAACCTTTAAATTATTGAATGACTCTGGCAGTGACTCAAGGATTATGTCAATCTGCGATTCTGCATCAATCGCAACTCCCAGTACGTCTAACTCATTTAATGAGTCCATCATTTTCAACATGTGTTCCTGTACTGATGTACCTTCAGCCATCTTGGTGCTAATGAACACCCATATAGCTACTTGCCTAGCTGGCCTGCCCTGTTTCGCAAACATCTCCTTTAAGTTCGATATAATATCGTATGCAGTCTTATAGGATTGATGTTGGAGTTGGAAAACACTAGACATGGATGCCTGAATGTAACACCTGGCCATCTCATCATTTTTGGCCCATTTGGTGTAAAGTTCATTTTCTTCTTCTGATGCATCCGGGCCAAGCACATCAAGGGAGGGTTTGGTAAGGACATATTTATATCCTGAAGCAGTCAAGATAATATCCAGATTCCGTTTTGAGTCTACATAGTTGGATCCCACAAACTTATTCTAGTTGAGGATGGTCGCAAGTGGATTGAAATTATTTGCATTCATGCTTGAAATACTGTAGCACATAACTATACATTCAATTAATGAATTTAAATGACATTAGGGTTCAGTATTCTACCAAATTTATGTGGGAATCCTCATAACCACAAAATTTAGAATACATCGGAATCCAAATCCCCGGGGTATGCCTCCTTGGGGAGTGCAAATACCACCTAAATTGGTGCGGATCAAAGTTGGTCAAAATTAGAATTAAGACTAACTATCTATGATCCTCATCATTCATTATTATCTAGGTATCTCATACCAAATAATATATGACTCCCGATTAGCTTCGGTTTCTAAAATACATGAGGCAAATCCTTGGGGATACTACATCATTATTTTAGTTAAGTGTGACCCACCAACTAGCATTGCATGACAACCGTTGTGGGCAGCTCTTCCTTGGGGAGTGGGGCCCCGCCCCGTCTCACCAACATTATCCATAGGATTTGCCAAAAGAGTTTTGGAGATGCCCAAAGAGTTTGAGGAATCCCAAAGTTTTGGAAAGTCTAGAAGTCCAAGAAGTCTATTCCGTTTGGGCCATGTGGAGGAGATGACTAGTTTCTAATTTTAGCACTTTCTATTTGTGGATGGTTGTTTGTTTTAGAATATTTCCAAATCTGATCCAAACATAGCAATTTCCAAAATTGGTCAAATCAAATTAATTTTTTGAAAGAGTTCTAACTAGAGTTGGTGGGCCCATGAGATGGATCCATTCTAACGGCCGTTCTCAAAATGGCGCAAGGCTAATACTTTCCTTACAATGGACCTATGGTGGAAAACCATGGGGATTTCTAAATATAAATGCCTCGCTCCCACTTAATATTTTAGAATTGAGGATTTCCTTATAGGTTTATGGGCCCACAAATATAGACATCAAATCATCTCATGATATGACCAATGATTGGTTCCAAGTCCAGTTATTTTAAAGAAAGTCCAGTTTCTGAAATCAGTGTTACCAATGGATCCATCTCATGGGCCCACCAACTCTATTTAGAACTCTTTCCAAAAATTAATTTGATTGGACCTATTTTGGAAATTGCTATGTTTGGATTAGATTTGGAAACATTCTAAAACAAGCAACCATCCACAAATAGAAAGTGCAAAAATTAGAAACTAGTCCTCTCCTCCACATGGCCCAAACGGAATAGACTTCTTGGACTTCTAGAGTTTCCCAACCTTTGGGATTCCTCAAACTCTTTGGGCATCTCCAAAACTCTTTTGGTAATCTTCAAACTCTTTGATTAGGAGTCAGACTTCACTTTCCTTCTTTGTCTCGAACATCACCAGAACTTACAAATTATTGAAAATTACATAAATTCCTATTCATATGCCTCAAGGATGAAACTTACATGGTAATCTAAACAAGGAAGGGCTATAGGGAAATTCACAATGCCTTGCCCTTTCACGAGAAACCAAGGAAACCATGATGCCCTTTACACTTAACCACAAATAAACCAATAACGATATAAAAAGAAAGTAAGAGTTGTGGGCCATATGGAGAGGACATTATTACCTGCAAGTTAGTATCTCATACAATTCACAATGGAAAAACAAGATGCCTAAAGTTGCCACTTCTATAAAACATGCGCTTCGCAAAGGGGGTCCTGGGGTGTCCCCCGGCGGGGTTCCAAAAAGAAAAATCCAGCACTCTGTTCGCTCGAGCAGACATGGATCCGCTCGAGCGGACTATTCCAGAACCTGGTCCGCTCGAGCGGATGGAGGTCCGCTCGAGCGACCTGCTCGGGAAACCTGCCGAAAATTCCTCTTTTTGTCCGAACTAACCCTTTCTACAGCATTCATACCAGATACAAAACGCATACAAATATCAAATCTGATCCTTACAAAGCCCTAGGTCTATCCTCTTCACATCTCATGCAAAGATTAGATCTAGATCGTTGATCTAACATGATTAGAGTTGAGGTAAGGCTTTGATACCAATTGTTGGAAGTAGGTGGGCCTCGTGGATAGGATTTCAACACTTTTGACCTACTTGACTCAGGGATCAAGTACCCATAAGGCCATAAACCATATCCAGGATGCAATCCCTCAATCCTATCAATCATGTACAGCAATATATTCTACCTAGAAGATAGAAAAATAGGAACAATTCAGCAACCAAAATAATCCACAATAAAGGAAGAAACAGATTATACCTTTGGAGATTGGTAGTGCTCTAATGGAGAAAAGGACTTGCTAGTGGAAGAAACTATTTCTTTGTAAGCAACTTAGGATCTCCAAGACCTTTGTTGTCTTCCACGTTATGACCCGCTATCAGATCTCTTTTCTCAAGAAGACAAGTGGAAACTTCAAGAGAAAACTCTTCAAGAAACTCCAAGGAACTAGAAGAGAAAGAGGAGAGAGAGAGATGTGCAACTCTTGCACACAAAAAGGGGGTTGGGCGTGCTCCACACTATTGCTGGACGTCCAAGGGGAAAAACTCCTCCTTTTATAACCTTTCATGCCTCCTCTTTTCTTAATTGAAATAGAAGTCCAACTCCCATAACAATTAGCAACTTTCTCCCTTTTCTAACTACTATGGAAGTCTCACTTCCACAACAATTAGTAAGTTAACTATTACCACTATTAGAAGTCCTACTTCAAATAGAAATAGTAACTTTCTAATTCCTTCCTCTTAGAGTTCAAGTAGGATTAGTATCTTTCCAATATCTTGGGCTAGCGTGGGGACCACTAGCGATTCCATAGAAAGTTGTCTTCAACTAGGACACCGCAACCCCACATCTCATGTGCAATCCGGGCCCACAGTTAATTGCAAATAATACCACTATATAAATGCAATTGTACTCCAGTCTTAGGAATAAATTACAATGAAGACCCTATACTTCCCAATTACCACAAGTAGGCCCTTCTATCACCTACGATTAATTAGACTAAAACTGTCCCACCAATTTAAATCCACATCTTATTATCCTTGAGACCCAATTAATCACAGTGATCATCGGTACCATCCAGTTAACTCTTAATTGAGATAGGTACGCACTTACTAATGACAAATCCATTAATTGGCACAAGGGGATAATTAAGATAGATTTCATCTTGACCATTGAATGTTCCCACAGTCCTACTACCATCTATCCAAGACACCGAGGTGTTGACCTACAGTTGGCCTCACTCATTTGTGACTCAAAGCAAATGAATAAATAGAAAATTGAGTTCATCAGTGTCTCAGGATTGAGAGCATATTACTAAGGAATTATGAGAGCAAACCTTAAACTCGAGACAGTATTCCATAAGGTGCTTCTCATGGTCCTTCAATACATCTAATGTACCGGCACCATGATCCAGAATCTTATATTCTGATGATCGAGACAAATCACACTATCTCATAGTGATCAAAGTGTTGCAATCTTATCAGATGAGATGCCCAGTCTCATCACCGGTTGTGAAGATATTTAAGTATAAGATTTGTGACACATGTCTCCCGTGTGTGGATCTCATCCATACACATATATCACATCTAATATACTAATGGGACCCGGTTCAACTAATGAACCATCATGTCTTATGTATTGGTCATGTGCATTAAGTAATAAAACACCATTCATCTCATGAAAGGAAAGCATGATATTATTGAAAAAAAGAAATTAATCAATTTATTACATCAACTGATAGATTGAGTGCATACAATCTAACAAGTAGTTCCTCCAGAACGAACATGGGCAAAGAGCCTATTACAGATGCACCTTGCCGTTCTACTAAATCTTCTAATGTGGCCGTACAATAGGGTTGGGAGAAGGTTCAGTACGTCGAGAGGAATTTGGAAGAGTGTGATTCCCTCAACCGTGATGAGGCAAGACAACGGTTGATCACTTTCAAGGATGAGAAATTCTACAAGATTATGGTAATCAATCGTCCTTGGGTCATGGACGATCAGAGCATCATGCCGAAGCCTACCTTTTTCTTTGGTGACGCAGTCCCTGACGACTTGACATACCAAAGGAGATGTTTTCAATTCTCTTACACGGCAGATGGTGAGGAGAGAACTATTTCTACCCGGTCGACCTTTGATCGCACTGTCTCGATCATGATCCTTTCTCCCACATGCCCTAAGAGGGAAGATCCTCCGAGCTAGGTGAAGAGGACTGACAGCAATCTCCGAAGGAAGACCCAGGAATATGAGCAATGGCAAATGCTTTGGGAAGAGCTTCCTTGTGCTGAAGATGGGTCGCGGCATTCTGCCGCATTTTATGGAAAGATTTTGAAGAAACGCGGCCTGGAAGCTTTGGAGGCTAAGGCCATGAGTCTGCTTGAGGAGTTGATTCTTTGGTTGAAGACCATGTTAGACTGAGCTCCATAGTTGTAACAAACTCCTTTTTTTTTTTTTCCTGGTACCTCTATGTATAAATATTTTTGGTACTATTTATTTTTTGTATTCCCTCCTTTTACTTAACTAAATTTAAGCAAGAGCTGAATGGAAATGTTTGTTTGAGAATGTTGATCAAAAGGTTGTCATTTTCTGTCAAAGGGTCGTTTTGGGCGTGAAAGCCAGATTTGGGATGGCATGAAAGCCAGATTTTAAAATGGCATGAAAGCCGAATTTCTGAAGTGGCATAAAAGCCGGGTTTTTGATTTTTTGGCGTGAAAGCCGGGTTTTTGGCATTTATAGCCGATTTTGTGGCGTTGATAGCCAGGTTTTATGGCATGAGGGCCGGGTTTTGGTTTTCAAAAAATGCAAGTATGGACTAAGAGTCGCCTCCCTGCTGAATGGTATTGCAAGTATCGATGGAATGTCGCCTCCTTGCTCATTCAGTTGCGAGCATCGATGGAATATCGCCTCTTCGCGGATTGGGGTGCAAGTATCGACTGAACATCGCTTCCTTGCTTTTTCCAAAAAATTGGTTTTGCGGGTATCGACTGAATGTCGCTTCCCCATGATTTTTTGAAATTTGAGGGTTTTGTTTTTGGAAATTTTGGTTGTGGATATCAACTGGAATGTTGCGTCTCCATGACTTTTGACATTATGCAAGTATCGACGAGGTGTCGCTTCCTTGCGATTTTGAAATTTTGGAAGTATCGAATGGGGTTCGCATCCTTTCGATCTTTGGGTTTTGCGAGTATCCACTGAGCGTCGCTTCCCTGCGGTTTCTAAAAAAACATTTTTGTTTAAAGACACGAGGGTCGTAAATTTTGACTCAAAACCATTTTTGGTTGTAGAAGTCGGGGTGGACTAGGGTGGAAATTCCTGAGTCCTAATTTTTGTTTCAAACCATGAATTTTGGGTTCAAGGATCGAAAATTTTGGTCAAGTCCGGGATGAGGCTCCTAAACTTGGATTTTTTGTTTTGATTTTGATTTTTTTTTTTTTTTTAACAATGGAACTATGAAAGTAAGCATTGTTTTGAATTTTTTTTTTTTTTAGAAATCTCAACATAAGGATGAAAGTTCCAAAAGGGATGGGTTTGGTGAGCAAGTACCTAGTAATAGGCTTTGGCCATATATGACGCGACCCCGGACAGGGTTACCGACCTAATCCGGGAACGGGACTAAGTTGATGTGAATGATGATGATAGTCCATACTATGAATTTATTTAATCAATACGTATACGAGTCAATAAATGGATGCCACTCGTATACGTGATTTCCCATAGGTGTCCACGGTTAGGATATCACAATAACATGAATATTTCATTTGAATGCGGAAGAGTGTAGCAAATCTAATTCATACATTCATATCCAAGATAACATGATTGAAACATTTCTAACAAGTATCAGAATGAGCAATGATCATTTGCTATTTCCCAAAAGTAAGTTAAAGTATACGATAGAGATCATTTAATTACATTCCCAAAAATAGAGGCCAACAAAGGCCAATACAAACAAAAGTATCAATTCCAAAAGCATGGTTAAACCCAAAATGTTACGAAACTTGGCAACCGAATGTCTAAACGACATCATTGGTATGCCACTCTACTAATCGTTGCGGTTCTCCGACCACCTCCTCATGCTCCTCCTCGGGGAAACCAACAACGGGACCCTGAGTACCAAAGCAAAGGGTCAAACACAACGGCTTGGCAAGTGGGTGAAAAGACATAACAATAATTGAAATTACCCTGGAAAACATTTAAACCTGTTAAAACAATAACTTTCACAAAACAGAAGAATCATTTACTGGAAAACAATATGCAATATAAAACGTGTAAGGTATCCAAGGAAATCGGGAAACAAGCAATATGGCAACCACATGAAGCTAAGTCCTCTATCACCGAAATGACATGAGCATATCAGGATGTTGACCTCAGTCACCGAAGTGAAGAGATACAATATAAATTACATATATATATACATAATAAATACGGGACATGACCACGGTAGCTAACCGGGCATTAGGAACCAAAGTAGCAATCTGCTACATCAGGACAAGATCACTATAATAACTGGGTAGCGGGATCCAAACTGCAGCTGGCCGGATGGGAGGGGGGTCTCCAGGTTGGTGGATTAGACCAACAAGGTTATCCAAGCTTAGTGGTGCCGACTCATAGGTCAAATAACGGAAATCAAGTCATGTACAAAATACATCAAGAACAAGTAAGTAAACGGGCGGGACGGGATGCTCAAAGGGGCAAGCATCACTTTATTCAGGCACGTATAAACGGGCAAGCAAAATGCTAAATTACACTTTCAATACTTTCGGAAATGATAAATCAAAATTCATAATTTTCGAGACAAGTATCGGGATTCAAAATTTGATCAAGGTGAATAAGGATCCCGTATGTCCATCTAAATATGAATTGGTACTCCTTGAGTTTGGATACATTCCAGGCTCTTTATGCACCTTAGGGGTTTTCAAAAACTTCAAATGAAAGCTTTTAATTCGGTTTCTCTTTTCAAATGGGTTCAAACAATGCTCATAAGTCTTCCCATCACAATAGGGTTCCCAACAACCCTCTCTCGATCATTTAAATATTTCATTTATGCTCCCAGAATAGCCCCAGGTGAACAGTATTCATCGCTTGAGTGGACAAGAAGTTCGTTCGAGCGACGAGCTCTCTGGAATGGTTTTCTAGGGAGGTTCGCTCGAGCGGATAATGGGTTCGCTCGAGCGGACATGTTAGCTCAAGCGAACAATAAGTTCGCTTGAACTAACAAGGTTCTGTGAGGATCGTGGGAGAGTTCTAATATGGTTTTGGGAAAGTTTGATGGAGCGGATAAATGGTTGCTCGAGCGAACTATCTACTAGAATGGTTTTGAACCCTTGCTAGACAGGTTGCTCGAGCGACCTGTCAAGTTCGCTAGAGCGAATTGTCCAGGAACTGATTCCGGGACAGTTCTGCTTCTCTCCTTTTTCCTCTTCTTACAACTCCTTTGAGCTTCATTTTTACTCCATAATAGGAGGCTTCGAAACTCCCTTCAAGCATCATTCGAACTCCATATCAATACTTCCATAAACATCAAATGAAGAACCTTCTTCTTAATCACATTCAACCACAAAGAAGAGAGAAAACCCAAAATCACAAGAGTTCATTTATGCTACAATCAAGCAATAAATGAGAGGCTATCAACCACATTTCCATAACATGAAATGAGTTAGCAAAACTCTTTAATGAACATTTATTTCAAATCAATGCAAGCAATAAACAAGGACATGAAAGACAAAACCAACATATTTTTCACAAAAACATTTAAGTGTTCAAACGTATCATTTCATCCACTTGCCTTGGGTCTCTATTCAAGTAAAATAAGTACTAATCACTCTCTCCAAGCCAAGCTCCAAAGCTACACAAAAACCCCCAAAACAAACCCTAAAATGGGTCAAAACAAGGAAATAGAAAGAGGGAGCTTCCAATAATGAAGATGGAGCTTCTCTTGGGTTATAAGAGCACAAATCTTGAAGATAGAGAGGATTGCTTACTTGTAGGTTCTCCAAATGGGCAAGACTAGCTCAAAAGTGATCTTGGAATGAGAGGTTTTCTCCAAAAATGGTTTCAATGAAGAGCTCTCAAGATGGTGAAGAAGATGATGACATCCATTTATCAAGTAGTGCAAGGTTTGGTAGAGATTGAGGGAAGGAGAGTAGGAAGAAGGGAAAGGGAAAAGGCCCTAGCTTTTGATGGGTTTGTGCTGCAAAAAGGATAAAAGAAGAAGATAGGTTCCTTATATAGCAAGTGGGGGGTGGGCTCCACCACTAGAAACTTTGTGAGGCTGAAATCAAGGTTTTCGGGGCTTCAAATGAATTCGACAAAGAAGGGAGAAATGATCATCGAAATTTATAGTTTTAAAAAAATATATGTTTCACGGTTTCGAGAATATCAAATTTGGGTACAGATTTAGTGTAAAAAGACTGTTTTGCCCTCAATGCAAGGACGGTCGGGTTTCAGGATTTTAAACGGGGACGGGATCAACACTAAAGTTGAAGAGGTTAACAAGATAAGCAAAACGGGATTGAAACACAAATAAATGGAATTTCGATTAATCCCCCAAGTAACCGCAAAGTCATAAAAGGAATCCCCAAAGGGCCCCACTAATCACAAAGGCACTCAAAATTTCTCAAAGCTATAACAAAGCTATTTTAATCCCAACTAAGCTGAAATACACTAATCACACTTAAGACTAACACACAACGTAATTAACACTAATCGAGGTCACTCGGGTTATGGTCTTACATCGGCCACCCCTTGGGATATTTGGTCCTCCAAATAAAATATAGCTCACCTTAGGTAGTAAATGTGGATACTTCTTCCACACTTGATCTCGTAATTCCCATGTTGCCTCTTCCGGTCCATGATTTTCCCAAAGCACCTTTATCCACTGAATAGTCCGTGTCCTCAATTTTTGTTCCTTCGTATTGAAGATTTGAATGGGCTTCTCCACATAGGTAGCATCTTCTCTGATTTCCAAATGTTCATGCCGGACTACATGTGAAGGATCGGGGACGTACTTCTTCAACATAGATACATGGAAAACATTGTGTACGCCGGATAACTCGGGTGGTAAGGCTAATCTATAAGCCACTTCACCGATCTTGCTCACAATATCATACGGTTAATGTATCTCTGTGATAGCTTGCCTTTCTACCCAATTCTCAATGTTCCCTTAGTAGGCGACACCTTCAAGAAAACCTTATCTCCTTCTTTGAACTGTAAGTCCCTTCTGTGAGAGTCCGCATAACTCTTCTTTCTACTCCGGGCTACTTTCAGACGTTCTTGAATCTGTTTGACTTTGTCACTGGTCTCACTCACTATGTTTGGTCTACCAACCTCTTCCCAACAAACAGGTGTCCTACATCTTCTGCCATACAATGCCTCAAAAGGCGTCATCCCAATGCTCAAGTGGTAGCTGTTGTTGTAAGCGAACTCACACAAAGGTAGAGTTTCATCCCATTGGGTCTTGAAATCTAACACACAAGCACCGAGCATATCTTCAAGAGTCTAAATCGTTCTCTCTGACTGGCCATCTATCTACGGGTGGTAAGCTGTACTGAACTATAGCCTCGAACCCATAGACTCGTGCAATGTCTTCCAAAACCTCGAAACGAATCTGCTGTCTCTATCATACGTGATGGAAACTGGTTGACCATGTCTGCTGACAATCTCACTGACAAACAACTCGGCCAAAGGTAACATGTGCATCTTCTTTCCTGTCTTCATCGGGATGAAGTGAGCTGACATGGTGAGACGGTCCACAATGACCCAGATAGCATCATTGCATTTGCTAGTCCTCGGTAATCCCGAAATAAAGTCCATGGTGATGTGCTCCCATTTCCATTCCGGAATCTTTAGTGGTTGTAATAACCCTGGAGGCTTCTGATGCTCTGCCATGTTATACACCAGGAGACAAGCGCTGCAATCTCTCTCTTCATATTGTTCCACCAAAATCTGCCCTTCAAGTTTTGATACATCTTCGTACTGCCTAGATGCATGGAGTACCTTGTGTTGTGAGCTTCTGTCATGATGTCATTTCTCAAATCTTCGATGTTGGGCACACACAAACGGTCACGGTAGTACAAAACTCCATATACAATACGGAAGTCAAGACAGTCTGCTATATGCTCTGAAATCTTGGCCAACTCTAGCTTTTGCTGTTGGCAATAGGTGGGCCTTGTGGATAGGATTTCAAAACTTTTGACCCACTTGGCTCAGGGATCAAGTACCCATAAGGCCACAAATCATATCCAGGATGCAATCTCTCATACTCATCTATCATGTACAGCAATAAAACAAGCAACACCATGCAACAAAATAATCTACAACAGATAGAGAAACAGATTATACCTTTGGAGCCTGGTTGTGCTCTAATGGAGAAGAAGACTTGCTAGTTTAAGAAACTCTTTCTTTGTAAGCAACTTAGGATCTCCAAGACCTCTTAGTCTTCCATGCTATGTCCCGTATCAGATCTCTCTTCTTAAGAAGACTGGTTGAAACTTCAAGAGAAAACCCTTCAAGAAACTCAAGGAACTAGAAAAGAACTAGAAGAGATGTGCAACTCTTGCACAAAAGGGAGGGCTGGGCGTGAAATCCAAGAGTGTGTTTGTGTTAGAATCACACGATCACTGAGAAGAGGGGGGGGGGGTGAATCAGTGATGTCTCAATACTTTTTAATTGAATACAAATAAGTCCAAATAATCAAAGCAGTAAAATAATAAGCAAGCAACCATAGGAACACAAGGTTTTAAGTGGTTCACCCAAAGGCTACGTCCACGGTGCAATGACTACCCGGACACCAATCCGAGGCTGGTCTTAGAATGTATTGCACTCATTAGTTCTGAAGCTTCAACTTCAAGGAGCACCCACCCCAGATTCAGACAGCACCCACTATCTAGGAAGCAACAACTCCCTTTACAATTCGTCTGCACCAACAGACGGGATCACCAAACCCCAATACCGAGCACCCACTTGATGTTTTATAATGATTAGAGAAGAACCCTATACAGAAATTCCTTTCTACAATCTCTCACTCTCAATCCCATACAATCAGATTTTTAATAAATATGAATTGAGAAACACTTATCTAAAAGAACTACTAATGAAGAACCTTTTTTTTTTATGCCGAGTTTCTTCTTGACTTGCTGTAAAAGAATCACAGCAGTATCTCCTTGCAAGCTCACACACACACTCCAATCTCTCATCTTCTTTTTAATAATGCCGTTTTCCAACCTCATATGTCAGATCCTAAAAAGTTGGATCTCAAGCCAATAGAAGAAGTTGCTAACAATAGAAAGATAGGAGGAATATCTTTTTGACTTTCTTGCCAAGCAAAAGGACCCAACATGCAATTCCTCGTTTGGGCTAGGCTGACTTACCATTTGAGTCAGATGAATCTGATGGGCCATCTGCTTATTACTTTCCAACACATAATGGGACCCACAGCAACCTATCAAGAAGATATATTAATCTCGCAGTGCAGAAAAACTGCAAAATATGTCTCCATTAGAAAATTCGTAACTTCCTCTTCCGGGCTTGAAATGACATGATTCTTGAGCCAAATGAAAGATTTATCAGAGGGCTACAACTTTCATGTTTTGAGATTTAAACCTGATTGATTGGAAGGTAGAGTAAAATCACCTTGAAGCTGACTGGTTACAAAAACAAAAAACAGCAACCTGAGTGAGGCAGAGTTGTCCCGCTATCCGGGCCATAACTTTAAAACCTGAAGTCAGATCGACCTGATTCCAAAACCAAAAATCAAGCCCTCTCACTGATACACAAAAGTCATGTTGACCACTTTTTAATTCAGATATTAAATGTGAAGATATAAGCACAACAACCTTTGGTTCATAGCTGTGTTGTTGTTCTGCCCCACACTTGTTTGCAATGTTTGTGACAATGTGTTGACAATAATTCCAATAATTCCAACACATAATCATGCTTGACACTTCATCAATTCTCTCAAAGCATCTCAAATTCCAACAATCTCCCCCTTTGGAATTGTTGGCAACACTTGGAACATGTTGACTTTCACGATGCTTGCAAACAAGTTTCTACTTCTGAAGTGTGTCTTCATGACAGACCATTCTTCAATAATCCATACCACAGACAGACTCCCCCTGTCTTCATGCAAAAAAAATGTTTCCCTAAAAAAAAATGTTTCCATGAACTTTTGATGCAAATGGCTCTTTCCGTTCCAATGAAAACCAACATGTTTTACACATGCTCTCCCCCTTTGACAACAAATCCAAAGGGACTGTTTAAAGGAGCAAACAAAAATAAACACGAGAATTTGCTCCCCCTTGCTAGAAGGTCTTCTAATTCTTGGGAGAGTGAGTAACTCCCAATTTCTTACGAAGATACTCGAAGACTTCCTTTGGTAGAGGCTTTGTGAAGATATCGGCCACTTGTTCAGTGGTTGGAACATGTTCCAATTTTACCTCACCGTCAGCAACCTTTTCTTTGAGAAAGTGATAGCGTATGGCAACGTGCTTTGTGCGGGAGTGCTGGACAGGGTTCTTGGAGATATGAATGGCACTTGTGTTGTCGCATAAGATTGGGGTAGGATCTCTCGTCTGAACACCAAGATCTGAGAGCATTTGACGCATCCACAGGACTTGGGTACAGCAAGTTGCTGCTGCTATGTACTCTGCTTCCAATGTAGAAAAAGATACCGAATCCTGTTTTTTACTGTGCCAAGCCACCAAGTTTTCACCGAGGAAGAATGCACCTCCGCTTGTGCTTTTGCAGTCATCTACACATCCTGTCCAATCGGCGTCAGAATATGCAACAAGAATGAAGGATTTACTTTTGGGATACCATATACCAAGTTCCATAGTACCCTTAAGATATCGAAATATCCTCTTCACGGCTGTAAGGTGCTCCTCCACTGGTGATGCCTAAAATCTCGCCACCATACATACGGCCTGTAGAATGTCCGATCTTGTAGCCGTCAAATAGAGCAAACTTCCTACCATTGATCGATAAGTTGAGTGATCAATTGATGGAGCCTTGTCATCTTTGCTTAGTTTTGTTTTCGTAGACATAGGTGTGCTTACCGGTTTGCTGTCCTCCATAGTGAAACGCTTCAACATTTCCTTGATGTATTTCACTTGAGATATGAAGATACCATGCTTCAGCTGTTGTACTTGCAGACCAAGAAAGAACCTCGGCTCTCCAAGCATTGACATCTCAAATTCATTCTTCATCTCTTCAGCAAAATTTCTGCACAATTCCTCGTCATTACCGCCAAAGATTATGTCATTGACATAAACTATGACAACTAGTTGGTTACCTTGTTCTGTTTTGACATAAAGATTGCTATCAACCAGTCCTTTGCCGAAAACAATCTTGCGAAGATAGTTGTCCAGCCGTGCATACCAGGCCCTCAGTGCTTGTTTAAGTCCATATAGAGCCTTGTTCAACTTGCACACCAGGTCTGAACTGTTGCTAATGAGAAAACCGTCTGATTGCTCAATGTAAACCTCTTCCTCAAGTAGCCCATTCAAGAAGGCCGACTTCACATCCATTTGAAAGACTTTGAACTCTTTGTATGCAACCAATGCAAGAAACATACGAATAGCTTCCAGACGAGCCACCGGTGCAAAGGTCTCTTCAAAATCTATGCCTTCAATTTGAGCATAGCCTTTACAAACTAACCTTGCTTTGTTTCTCACAACTTGACCATCTTCATTCAGCTTATTTCTAAAGACCCATTTAGTACCTATGACATTCTTATCAACAGGTCTAGGGACTAAATCCCAAGTGGAGTTCTTCTCTATTTGCTCTACTTCCTCATGCATAGTGTAAGACCCCGACCCGAGTGATCCCGATTAGTGCTTAGTTAGTTGCGTATTAGTCTTGTTTTGTCTTGTGGTTTTGGTTTAGTGGTTTAGAATAGCTTTGGAATAGCTTTGGGGATTTTGAGTACTTTGGTATTAGTGGGGCCCTTTGGGGGTTCCCTTGTTTATGGCTTTTTGTGTGCTTGAGATTTTATATTGGTTTTCGTGATTTGTATTTCATCCCGATTTACTTGTTTTATTATTGCCTTCAACTTTCATGTTGATCCCGTTCCCGTTCGAAACCCCGAAACATGACTTTTCTAGCTCCAAGGGCAAAACAGTACTTTTACTCTAAATCTGTACCAAATTAGTGTTAATCCCGAAACCCGTGAAACATAAACTTTTTAGAAACTAGATATTTCGACGATCATTTCTTCCTACTTCGTCGATTTCATCCGGAGCCCCGAAAATCACTATTTCAGCCCAACTAGGTTACTTGATGGTGGAGCCCACTTGTATGGCTTATAAAAGAGAACCCTCCTCCTTCATTCTCTCTTTTCCAGCAACTGTGACTTGAGTCTAGGGTTTCTCCTCTTCTTCTTGCTTCTCCACCATCAAGCATCTCCCAAGCTTGCACCATCATCTCAAAAGATTTCATAATCTTCTTCTCCATTGCAAGGGCTCTCCATTGACACCATTTTGAAGGAAATCCCATCACTCCAAGACTTTCTTCTAGCTTGCATTGCTCTTTTGGAACACCATTTGGTAAGCTCTCTTCCTAATCTCCTAGATTAGTATTCTTCTAGCCTTAGAGAAGCTACATTTTCAATATTGAAAGCTCTCTCTTCTTCTTCATTGTTTTGACCTATTTTAGGGTTTGTTTTAGGGGTTTTTGGTAGAGCTTGTTCCCTTGTCTTGCAAGAGTGCTAGGAGCTGTTTTTCAGTGATTTGAGACTTGAGGCAAGTGGATGTTTTGACATTTGTACATTTGAAAGAGTTTTGTTGAAATGCATTTATGGTTTTACCTAAGGTTTTGAGGCATTAATGACTTGTTTAGATTGGAAATAAATGCTCATATTTATTCTTGAAAGCTTGTTTTAATCACATATGAGATTGCTAATCAGGTTTGGAGACAATGTAGTAAAGATAGAAAAAAATGGGAAGACCACTGCACTGCTGTAACAGAACCTGGGTTCTGTTACGCAGTGTACGCGGTCGATCGGCCAATGGCGCGGTCGACCGGCGACACTGGAACAGGCCCCCTGCTGGGCAGCCTGCAGAACTGCGGGAGTCTCAGTTATCCTGAGCACGCGGTCGACCGGCCTAGGGCACGGTCGACCGGCGACACAGAGGTCAGGCTCTCTGGAGCCTGACCAAAACACTGTGCACAATTTTAAGTTACAACTCCCGGTCGACCTGGCCCATGGCCGGTCGACCGAGCCCCTGTGTACGTGGTCGACCGGCCCAACTGAAAACATGCTGAAAAACTGACTTTTTTACCCAATGCTAGATGGACTTTAAGTGGAACTTAGTGACCCTTTTGTGGACCCTTTTGACTTCTTTTGAGGATGGTTGAACCGACATTTCCCCACGGTTAATCCGGTTGTATCGGTACTTAATCTAGTTCAATCTTGAACGGTACGGAACGACGGGATATCCTTTCTTTGATCTAAACGCGAAATTGGGTTGCTTGGGTATCGCGAATCCGTTTTCCCTTCGACGAATGAGCAGGTTGTACGGTACTACTAGATTAACGTCGTGCTTAGGTTCCCTTCTCAATTAGGTTTTGTTTAATTAAAATACGATTAGGGTTTGAATCCCTAAAGTGCATAAAGAGCCCGGAATGTCTCTAAACTCAAGGAGTACCAAGTGATCATCACAATAGACATACGGGGTCCTTATCCCCTTGATTTATATCGAATCCCGATACTTGTCCCGAATTTCAAGAAATGTGATTTATCATTCCCGAAAACATTGGATTTGAAACTAGAGCTTTTGCTAGCCCCGACATGCACTTCCCGTTTGAAAATGAAATTAGTGCTTGTAAGCACCCCGTCCCGCCCGTTTATTAAAGTGCATTAAATATGATTTGTACATGACTTGTTTTACATGATTTGACCTATGAGTCGGCACCACTAAGCTTGGCTTTCCTTGCCGGTTTGATCGACCGACTTGGAGACCCTTTCCCGTCCCGCTAGCTGCAGTCTTGGATCCCGCTACCCGGTTATTACCGTGGTCTTGTCCCGATACCCGGTTCGCTACCGTGGTCCCGTCCCGTATTGTATTATATTATGTATATGTTACTTATGTTGCATCTCCTCACTTCGGTGACTGAGACAACATCCCGATATACTCATGTCACTTCGGTGATAGAGGACTTAGCTATGTGTGGTTGCCATCTTGTCTGTTTCCCGTTTCCTTGGATACCTTACATGTTTTTATATTGCATATGTATTTGATCAAATGTTTCTCTTGTTTTATGAAATTAATGCTTTGACAGGTTTAAATGATTTTCAAGGTATTTTCTATATTGTTATGTCTTTTCATCCGTTTGCCAAACCGTCGTGTTTTACCCTTGTTTTTGGTACTCAGGTCCCGTTGTTGGTCTCCCCGAGGAGGAGCTCGAGGTTGCGGTTGGCGAACCGCAGCAGTTAGTAGAGTGGCACGCCGATGATGTCATCTAGACATTCGGGTGCTTGAGTTGCGTAACACATTTTGGGTTGTATCTAACCATTCTTTTGGGGAAACTTGATACTGTATTCATTGGCCTTTGTTGGCCTCTATTTTTGGGAACAATGTAATTAAACTACTTTGTTGTAAACCTTAACTTTATTTTGGGGTTATAGCTTTAATGATCATTGCTCATTTTGATACTAGTATGAAATATGCTTAATCTTGTATCTTGGACATGAATGTATGAAATAGAGATTTGCTACACGCTTCCGCACATAAAAGAAATGTTCATGTCGATGTGTTATCCTCACCGCGGACACCTGTGGGAAATCGCGTGTACGAGTGGCATCCTTCTCGATGGCTCGTATACGTTTTGTTGGTTTGGTTTCAATAAATTGGAACAATCAATCATACATCATATTACAACATCACATTAGCAGTCCCGATCCCGGATTAGGCCCGCCTTCTTAGTGGGGACCCGGTCCGGGGTCGCGACACATAGCCTTTAACCAATTTTCATCAAGGCTTGCTTCAGCCACTGTCTTGGGTTCGATCATTGATACTAGTGAGAAAGTGTTCGCCACACTATGTCTAGTTTGAACACCAGCATTAGGATTTCCAATTATTTGGTCCTTAGGGTGTTGTTCGACCCAAGTGCTGTGCTTTCTAGGAGTAGCATTTTCTGAGTCATCCTTTGATTTCTCAGAATCATTAGGTTCAGCCATTTCACCATCGATCTCACTCAAGTCCTCATAAACCGGACTGTCATTATGAGTAACATTCATTGGTTCATAATTTTCATCTATTCTAACATCAACACTCTCTATGATTTTTCTGGTCCTTTTGTTAAGACACCTATATGCCTTGCTAGTGGAGGAGTAACCCAGAAACATACCTTCATCAGCCCTTTCTTCAAATTTTCCCGAATTTTGTTCAAGTTGCTTGATGAAGCACTTGCTGCCGAATATCTTGAAATGATTGACTGAAGCTGCCCTTCCAAAACATAGCTCGTATGGCGTCTTGTCTCCAAATCACCTGATCATGCAGCGATTTTATATATACACAGCTGTATGGACTGCTTTCTTCCAATATTTGTGAGCCAGTTTGCTCTCAACCAGCATAGTGCGTGCCATTCCCTGCACAGTGCGGTTCTTGCGTTCAACGACTCCATTCTGCTGTGGAGTTCTAGGGGCTGAGTATTGCCGTTGAATACCATGATGCTCGCAGAACTTAGTGAATTCTTCAGATGTAAATTCGCCTCCACGGTCAGACCTTAACGTCTTGATCTTCATCCCTAGCATTTTTTCAACCTGTACTTTAAACACTTTGAACCGATCAAGTGCTTGATGTTTATGTTTTAAAAATAAAACCCATGTCATTCTAGTATAATCATCAATGCATAACATGAAGTACTTATCTCCATTGGTGCTTTGAGTCCTCATTGGTCCACATAGATCTGTGTGAACGAGGTCTAGGGGTTTGCTTGAGTGATGATCATTTGTCTTGAACACAACTCGAGTTTGCTTGCCTTTTTGACATGAATCACATATCGGGTTGGCGGGTTTACTAACTTTTGGAAAATTTCTCACCGCCTTTGTAGTACACAACTTAGACATGTTGTCAAAGTTGAGATGGCCTAACCGCTTGTGCCATAGCCAGCTCTCCTCAGCCTGGCTTTTTAAACAAGATTTTTCCAATCCATCAGACAGGGTGTAGAGATTACCTGTTGTTCTTGACCCTGTAGCTAGTGTTTTGCCATTGCTACACTTCTTGATTCCGAACTCATTCTTCGTGAAGATTACCTCATGACCTTTGTCACAGATCTGACTTACGCTTAGCAGGTTATGTCTAAGTCCAGACACGTACAACACTTCTTCAGAATTGATCTTGTCTTCTTTTAGCTGAACAGCACATTTGCCACAGATTTTGGCGCCATCTTGTTGCCGAATTTTACAGAGCCACCCTCAAACTGTTGTAACTTTGTGAACTTGGCTTTGTCACCGGTCATATGACTTGAACAGCCACTGTCAAGGATCCATGGTGCAACCTTCTTTTGAGCATTGAAAGCGGTTTGCACAATGAGGGATTCCTTGGCTTTTGCAGCAGTTTTCTTTATTCTCCAAACCTTGACAAGTTTGTGCTCCTTTTCAATCTGAAATTGGTTAGCGATATGCAACCTACAGTCTCTAGCCAAGTGACCAAAATTATAACAATTATGGCACTCAATGTTTTGGCTATTTAGGACTGGGAAAGGGTTCCTAGTTACAATCCTACTAGGTTTAGCACGAAGTTTACATTCAGCAATTTTATGGCCAAACTCATTACAATGATAACAGTAACCATAAAATCTGAATCTTCTTTGTGGTTGGTTAGACTTCATTACCTTCGTCACATGAATGAACTCTTTCCTAGGCTGGACGGTGGGCTTCACAGCCTTAGAAGGTGTAGCTGTTTGCTTCACAAACTTGGGTGGTGCAGTAATTTGTTTAGAGGGTGCGGCTCTAGAGGTTTCCCCGGCATCAAAACCAAGACCAAACTTGATGTTGGTAGATCTTTGAATCTTCAGCAGTTCAGTTAATTTCCTTGATCCATCGATCGCTTGGAGTTCTTTGAGCCTTTGATTTGTTTCTATGTTCTCAGCCCTTGCTCCAAGGATTTCGTTCTCAAGTTTTACAACCTCCTCAGTTTTATAACTTCATTGACTCGCAGCATGTAAGTATCAATGTTCTCGTCTTCCACCATGTGAAGACATTCAAATTGAGAGCGATGACTCTGAAGTTTTGCTTCCTTGATCTTCTCGTCACCCTCATGTATACTCTGCAGTTTGTCCCAGATTTCTTTGGCCGTCTTGCACATCATAACTTTGACGAGCTCGCTGTCCACAAGGCCGCTGTAAAGAGCGTTCTGCGCCTTGGAATCATTGTCTGCTGGCTTCTTTGTTGCAGCATCAGTGGGTGTGATAGCAGCATTGTAGCCGACTCTAACAGCCTCCCAAACATCATAGCCAAGAGACTTAATGAAAGCCTGCATCCTTAGCTTCCAGAAGGAATAGTTGGTACCATCAAACAATGGTGCCTTCATATTCCCGGTATTGGATCCCATGTGATTCGTCTAAAGATCACCCTCAGCATGTTAGTGCTTGTCAAAGGTACCGTGGCTCTGATACCAATTGTTAGAATCACACGATCACTGAGAAGGGGGAGGGGGTGGTGAATCAGTGATGTCTCGATACTTTTTAATTGAATACAAATAAGTCCAAATAATCAAAGCAGTAAAACAATAAGCAAGCAACCACAGGAACACAAGGTTTTAACGTGGTTCACCCAAAGGCTACGTCCACGGTGCAACGACTACCCGGACACCAATTCGAGGCTGGTCTTAGAATGTATTGCACTCATTAGTTCTGAAGCTTCAACTTCAAGGAGCACCCACCCCAGATTTAGACATCACCCACTATCTAGGACGCAACAACTCCCTTTACAATTCGTCTGCACCAACAGACGGGATCACCAAACCCCAATACCAAGCACCCACTTGATGTTTTACAATGATTAGAGAAGAACCCTTTTACAGAAATTCCTTTCTACAATCTCTCACTCTCAATCCCATACAATCTAAAAGAACTACTGATGAAGAACCATCTTCTTGATGCAGAGTTTCTTCTTGACTTGCTGTAAAAGAATTACAGCAGTATCTCCTTGCAAGCTCACACACACACTCCAATCTCTCATCTTCTTTTTAATAATGCCATTTTCCAACCTCATATGTCAGATCCTAAAAAGTTGGATCTCAAGCCAATAGAAGAAGTTGCTAACAATAAAAAGATAGGAGGAATATCTTTTTTGACTTTCTTGCCAAGCAAAAGGACCCAACATGCAATTCCTCGTTTGGGCTAGGCTGACTTACCATTTGAGTCAGATGAATCTGATGGGCCATCTGCTTATTACTTTCCAACACATAATGGGACCCACAGCAACCTATCAAGAAGATATATTAATCTCGCAGTGCAGAAAAACTGCAAAATATGTCTCCATTAGAAAATTCGTAACTTCCTCTTCCGGGCTTGAAATGACATGATTCTTGAGCCAAATGAATCAGAGGGCTACAACTTTCATGTTTTGAGATTTAACCCAGATTGATTGGAAGGTAGAGTAAAATCATCTTGAAGCTGACTGGTTACAAAACAAAAAACAAAAACAACAACCTAAGTGAGGCAGAGTTGTCCCGCTGTCCGGGCCATAACTTTAAAACCTGAAGTCAGATCGACCTGATTCCAAAACAAAAAAACAAGCCCTCTCACTGATGCACAAAAGTCATGTTGACCAATACATATGATGTAATAAATTGATTCATTTCTTTATTTATCTATAATATCATGATTTCCTTTCATGAGATGAATGGTGTTTTATTACTTAATGCACATGACCAATACATATGAAATGATGGTTCATGAGTTGAACTGGGTCCCATTAGTTTATTAGATGTGATATATATGTATGGATGAGATCCATATACGGGAGACATGTGTCACAAATCTTATACTTAAATATTTTCACAGCCAGTGATGAGACTGGGCATCTCATCTGATAAGGTTGCAGCACTTTGATCACTATGAGATAGTGTGATTTGTCTCGATCATCAGAATGTAAGATTCTGGATCATGGTGCTGGTACATTAGATGTATTGAAGGACCACGAGAAGCACCTTATGGATTACTGTCTCGAATTTAAGGTTTGCTCTGATAATTCCCTAGCAATAGGCTCATAATCCTGAGACATTGATGAACTCAAGTTTTTATTTATTCATTTGCATTGAGTCACCAATGAGTGAGGCCAACTGTAGGTCAACACCTCGGTGGCTTGGGTAGGTGGTAGTAGGACTGTGGGAACATTCAATGGTCAATATGGAATCTATCTATATTATCCCTTGTGCCAATTAATGGATTTGTCATTAGTAAGTGCTCAGCCATCTCGATTAAGAGTTAATTGGATGGTTTTAATGATTACTGTGATTAATTGGGGCTCAAGGATAATAAGATGTGGATCTAGGATTGGAATAGACAGGTTTGATCCAATTCATCCATGGATATTGATAGAGGGGCCTACTTGTTGTAATCGGGAGGTTTAGGGTCTTCATTGTAATTTATTCTTAAGACTGGAGTGCAATTGCATTTATATAGTAATATTATTTGCAATTAATTATGGGCCCGGATTACACATGAGATGTGGGGTCGCGATATCCCAGTTGGAGCCAGCTTTCTATGGAATCCCTAGTGGTCCCCACGCTAGCCCAAGTTATCGGAAAGATACTAATCCTACTTGAACTTTAAAAGGAAGGAATTAGAAAGCGAGTATTTCTATTTGAAGTGAAACTTCTAATAGTGGTAATAATGGGTTACTAATTTGTGTAGAAGTGAGACTTCTATTAGGGAAGGAGGTTGTTTAGAGGATATAAAAGAGGGGCAAGGGGCTGGACGTCCAACATACTCTTGGATCCACGCCCAACCCTCCTTTCGTGCAAGAGTTGCACATGCTCTTTTTCGTCTTCCTTTTCTAGTTCTCTTATAGTATCCTTAAGAGCTTCTAGTTGTTTTCTTTAGGAGATCCCACGCATCTCCTTTAGAGAAGAGATCTGATACGGGTCATAGCGTGAAAGACTAAGAGGTCTTGGAGATTCTAAGTTGCTTACAAAGAAAGAGTTTCTTCAAGTAGCAAGTCTTCTTCTCCATTAGAGCACTACCAGTCTCCAAAGGTATAATCTGCTTATCCTTTTATTGTGGATTATTTTGGTTGCATGGCGCTACTAATTTCTATCTTATAGATTGGTTATGTTGCTGTACATGATTGATGAGATGGAGGGATTGCATCCTGGATGTGGTTTAATAGCCTTATGGGTACTTGATCCCTGAGTCAAGTGGGTCAAAATTTTTTGAAAACCTATCCACGAGGCCCACCTACTTCCAACAATTGGTATCAGAGCCTTACCTCATCTCTAATCATGTTATATCAGCGATCTAGATCTAATCTTTGCATGAGATCAGAAGAGGATAGACCTAGGGCTTTGTAAGGATCAGATTTGATGTTTGTATGCCTTTTGTATCTGGTATGAATGTTGTAGAAGGGGCTGGTTCGGACAAGAAAAGGAATTTTCTGCAGGTTTCCCAAGCAGGTCGCTCGAGCGGACCACCATCCGCTCGGGCGGATCAGGTTCTGGAATAGTCCGCTTAAGCAGATCCAAGTCCGCTTGAGCGAACAGAGTGCTGGATTTTTCTTTTTTGGAAGTCCATGATTTTCATCATGAGATGATGAATGGTATCCTTTATACTGAATTTCATCATGAGCTGACAGGGCGGCTCGATCCTTGCTGGGGGACACCCCCGGACCCCCTTTGTGAGGCGCATGTTTTAAAGAAGTTACAACTTTATTGTTTTTCCGTTGTGGTTTGGTAACTTGATTTTGTGAGTTGTATGAGATACTAACTTGTAGGCGATAATGTCCTCTCCATATGGCCCACAACTCTTACTTTCTTTTTATATGGTTATTGGTTTATTTGTGGCTAACTGTAAAGGGCATCATGGTTTCCTTGGTCTCCCGTGAAAGGGCAAGGCATGGTGAATTTCCCTATAGCCCTTTTATTTCCTTGTTTAGATTACCATGTAAGTCTCATCCTTGAGGCATAGGAATTTATGTAAATTTTAATAATTTGTAAATTCTGGTGATGTCCGAGACAAAGAAGGAAATTGAAGTCGGACTCATAATCAAAGAGTTTGAAGATTACCAAAAGAGTTTTGGAGATGCCCAAAGAGTTTGTGGAATCCCAAAGTTTTGGAAAGTCTAGAAGTCCAAGAAGTCTATTCCGCTTGGGCCATGTGGAGGAGAGGACTAGTTTCTAATTTTAGCACTTTTTATGTGTCGATGGCTGCTTGTTTTAGAATGTTTCCAAATCTGATCCAAACATAGCAATTTCCAAAATTGGTCATATCAAATTAATTTTTGGAAAGAGTTCTAATTAGAGTTTGTGGGCCCATGAGATGGATCCATTGGTAACACTAATTTGAGAAACTGGACTTTGCTTAAAATAACTTGACTTGGAACAATCATTGGTCATATCATGGGATGATTTGATGTCTATATTTGTGGGCCCATAGACCTATAAGAAAATCCTGAATTCTAAAATATTAAGTGGGAGCGGGGTATTTATATTTAGAAATTCCCATGGTTTTCCACCATAGGTCCATTGTAAGGAAAGTATTAGCCTCGCGCCATCTTAAGAATAGCCGTTCCCCACGGAGGGCTTTTATTTGTCTGGTTACTAGATATGGATCTCATATGGATAGTGTTGGTGAGACGGGGTGGGGGCCCACTTCCTAAGGATGAGCTGCCCGCAACGGTTGTCATGCAATGCTAGTTGGTGAGTCACACTTAACTAAAATAATGATGTAGTATCCCCAAGGATTTGCCTCATGTATTTTAAAAACTGAAGCTAATTGGGAGTCATACATTATTTGGTATGAGATACCTAGATAATAATGAATTATGGGGATCATAGATAGTTAGTCTTAATCCCAATTTTGACCAACTTTGATCCGCACCAATCTAGGTGGTATTTGCACTCCCCAAGGAGGCATGCCCCGGGGATTGGGATTCCGATGTATTCTGAATTTAGTGGTTATGAGGATTCCCACAAAAATTTGGTAGAATACTAGACCCTAATGTCATTTAAATTCATTAATTGAATGTATGGTTATGTGCTACAGTATTTTCAAGCATGAATGCAAATACTTTCAATCCACTTACGACCATCCTCAACCAGAATAAGTTGGTGGGATCCAACTATGTAGACTGGAAACGGAACCTCGATATTATCCTGACTACTTCAGGATATAAATATGTCCTTACCAAACCCCCCGTTGATGAGCCTGGCCCGGATGCATCGGAAAAAGAAAAGGAACTTTACGCCAATGGGCCAAAGACGATGAGATGGCCAGATGTTATATTCAGGCATCAATGTCTAATGTTTTGCAACACCAACATCAATCCTATAAGACTGCATATGCTATTATATCGAACTTAAAGGAGATGTTTGTGGAACAGGACAGGCCTGCTAGGCAGGCAACTATGAGGGTGCTCATCAGCACCAAGATGGTTGAAGGTACATCAGTACAGGAACACATGTTGAAAATGATGGACTCATTAAATGAGTTAGATGTACTGGGAGCTGTGATTGATGCATAATTGCAGATTGACATAATCCTTGAGTCCATACCAGAGTCATTCAAATCTGATTGGTCCGTTCAAAATAATGAGTTAATGACCGTATTAAGTTGTCATGAAATAGGTCAATTAACAGCATTAAGTGGTCGCCAGGGCATTTGAAGAGTTGTGGGCCGTGCCGCGTCTTTTGGAATTCTTTTTGCGATGGTCGCCGATGGTTCCACATGTTGTTTGATGTCAGATGGCAATGCAACTTCAGACATTGATTAATACCAGTGGGCTGTTAAAATTTGTCCTATCTATTTCTCGATCGGTCGGACAGAAAGTGTACTTTCTTGGTCAGCCGGTTGGCGATCTTGGACGATCAATGATGATTTCACGCTCATGACGGCGGATCCGAAATGTTGACGAAGATCAGTCAATCTCAAGCATCAAGAATCAGATTTTCGGAAAATTACAGAGGCTGGAATTCCCGAAACGTGGAAAGGGTCGAAAAATGGGCCACCCAGCAGAAATCTGGCGACCCGGATTTCCAGGGTCGCCGGCGACCATGGGGGTTTTTGCCCTCTCAGTCGTTGTTTTCTCAGCCCTTTTGGTTTGATTCACCTGAAGAAAACCTGATGAGAAGTCATGCAAACTGGAGCACAAAGTTTCCTATTTTTTTGGAAAAGCCAAAGACTTTGTAGCCGATTTTCCATCAAGAGTCAAAACTAGGTCAAACGATGTCAGAATGACCCGAAATTTGAGGTGAAGCCTCCTGAGCAGTAGATAGGACCAACCACGGGCTTTTGTTTGGATTTTGAAGCCTTTTGGAGTCCCGTTGCTGCTAGACTTGATTTTGCCGCGAGGAGGATGCCGCACTTTGATGTACGGTCAACCGATGTCCGATTGTCCCAAAATTTGACAGGGAGCCTATTGGAGTCATTTTGAGACGATCCTTTAGCTCTGTTTTGGATGTCATGGTCCCAAGAAGCTCCACCGCCGGTAGGCTTGATTTTGTTCCCGAGCATCAAAGTCTGGTCAAACGTCATCAGAATGACCTGAAA
This sequence comes from Camphora micrantha, assembly GCA_003546025.1. Lineage (NCBI taxonomy): Eukaryota > Viridiplantae > Streptophyta > Magnoliopsida > Laurales > Lauraceae > Camphora > Camphora micrantha. The sequence continues at coordinate 30,224 of QPKB01000297.1, forward strand.
TTTGACTTGCAGCCTTTCGGAAGTATGTAGAAGCTACCCACGTGCTCTGTTTGATGAGTGATGGCCTCGGTGGTCCTCGCTGCCGAGAGGCTTGATTTTGCTGTTCGAATGTTGATGAAGGGTCAAACGTTGTCGGTTTGACTTTAAATTTGACATGAAGCCTTTTGGAGGTATTTTGAGACCATCCATAAGCTCTGATTGAATATTTGATGTCTTCGACACTGTCGCCACCAGGAGCGCTTATTCAGTTGCCGGAGGAGTGAAGTTAGACCAAATGATGCTGGAATGGCCCGAAACTTCAAGTGTATCCTCCTTTTGGTTGTTTTGAAAGATCTTGCAGTTTTTGTTTTATTTTGACAAGATCTGATGCTTGAAGCGGCATTCGCCTGTTTGTGGTAGGATGCCGCTCCATGCGGCCTTTTGATGTCGATAATGTGTGAAGAGGCAAAATGACATTTTTGGTGTCAACATATGGATTCTCGAACAATCCCCAAGCTCACGCAAAGTCACCAAAAGAACCCCCAAAGGGTCCCACTAATCAAGAAGGCCCTCAAAATTCTCCAAAGCTATTTTGAAAGCTATTCTAACCCAAAACTTAATCAAAAACCGCTAAACACGCTTAGAGCTAAAACACGGCTTAATTAACATTAATCATGGTCTCTCGGGTTGGGGTCTTACATCCTCCACCCCTTTGGACATTTGGTCTTCCAAATGAAAATTACAACTCACCTCCGGTAGTAGATGCGGGTAATTCTTCCAAACTTGATCCCGTAGTTCCCACATTGCTTCTTCCGGTCCATGATTTTCCCAAAGTACTTTGACCCACTGAATTGTCTGTGTTCTCAGCTCTTGTTCCTTTGTATCAATGATCTGAATAGGCTTCTCAACATATGTAGCATCTTCTCGGATTTCCTCCGGTTCATGATGGAGTACATCCAATCTATCGTGAATGTACTTTAACATTGACACATGGAAAACATTGTGTACGCCGGATAATTCAGGCGGAAAGGCTAATCAATAAGCCACATCGCCAACTTTACTCATAATATCATATGGCCTAATGTATCTCCGAGATAGCTTGCCCTTCTATCCAAATCTCAATGTTCCCTGAGTCGGTGACACTTTCAAGAAAACCTTATCTCCTTTGAACTGTAAATCCCTTCGATGAGAGTCTGCATAGCTTTTCTGTCTACTCCGGGCAACTTTTAGACGTTCTTAAATCAACTTGACTTTATCACTAGTCTCACTAACTATAGTCGGTCCATGGAAACTGCAAATTCCTACTTCTTCCCAACAAACAGGTGTCCAACACCTTCTACCATATAAAGCCTCAAAAGGCGCCATTCCAATGCTCAGTGGTAACTGCTGTTGTAAGCGAATTCACATATTGGTAAAGCTTCATCCCACTAAGTTTTGAAGTCTAATACGCAAGCTCGGAGCATGTCCTCAAGATTCTGGATCGTCCTCTCTGACTAACCATCTGTCTATGGGTGATATGTTGTACTGAATTGTAGTTTCGTACCCATAGACTCATGTAGTGCCTTCCCAAACCTCGAGACGAATCTACTGTCTCTATCAGACGTGATAGAAACTAGCTGTCCATGTCAACTAACAATCTCATTAACAAACAACTATGCCAAAGGTAACATGTTCATCTTCTTCCCTGTCCTCATCGGAATGAAATGAGCTGACTTGGTGAGACGGTCCACAATGACCCAAATAGCATCATTGCCTCTGCTAGTCTTTGGTAATCCTGAAATAAAATCCATGGTAATATGCTCCCATTTCCATTCCGGGATCTCTAACGATTATAACAACCCAAGAGGCTTCTGATGTTCTGCCTTAATCAACTGACAGGTCCTACATCGAGAGACAAATGCTGCAAATTCTCTCTCCATATTGTGCCACCATAATCTACCCTTTAAGCTCTGATACATCTTCGTACTACATGAATGCATAGAATACTTCGTGCTGTGAGCCTCGGTCATGATGTCATTCCTCAAATCTTCAATATTAGGCACACATAGGCGGTCACGATAGTACAGGACTCCATCCACAATACGAAAGTCTAGACGATCTGCTATATGTTCTGAAATCTTGGCCAACTCTGGATCTTGTAATTGATTATCCTTGATCTTCTGAATGAAGGAAGGCTCGAACACTGACATGTTAGCCAATATTACACCTTTCTTTAGTGGATGTAGGTCTACTCCCAACTCCTAAAATTGTTCAAAGATACAAGTGCCACTTAGATTTGCCAAGCCTACTGTTTTTCTGCTCAAGGCATCGGCAACCCCATTTGCTTTCCCCGGGTGGTATTTGATTGGAAAGACATAGTCTTTAATGTACTCCATCCATCTTCTCTGCCTCATGTTCAACTCCTTCTGAGAAAACAAGTACTGAAGACCGTGGTGATCGGAGTTGTAAGACCCCGACCCGAGTGACCTCGATTAGTGTTGATTAAGTCGTGTGTTAGCTCTAAGTGTGTTTAGTGTGTTTTGGTTTAGTTTGGATTTAGAATAGCTTTGTTATAGCTTTGGGGAATTTTGAGTGCCTTTGTGATTAGTGGGGCCCTTTGGGGGTTCCTTTTATGACTTTGCGTTTACTTGGGGGATTATTCGAGATTTCTTTGATTGGTGTTTTTATCTCGTTTCATTAATCTCGTCGATCTCTTCAACTTTCATGTTGATCCCATTCCTGTCCCGAATTCCGAAACCCGACTTCCATTGCATTGAGGGCAAAATGGTCTTTTTACACTAAATCTGAACCCAATATTTGATATTCCCGAAACTCGCGAAACATATACTTTTTGGAAATTAGAAATTTCGACCATCATTTCTTCCTTCTTCGTCGAATTCATTTGAAGTCCCGAAGGCCATGATTTTGACCCCACAAAGATTTCTAGTGGTGGAGCCCATTTGCAATTGCTATATAAGAGAACCCATCTCTCTCTCCTTCCCTTTTTCCAGCACAACTCTCTCCGACCTAGGGTTTTCATTGTTTCTCTTCTCCTTCTTGCTTTCCATCACAAAATCTCCACCAAACCTTGCACAAATTGAAGAATGGATGTCACCATCCTCTTCCTCTCCTTCAAGGCTTTCCATTGACACTATTTTTGAAGAAAACCTCCATCTCGAAGATCTTCATTGAGTTAACTCTTGCCATAAGAGGACCTTCCAAGTAAGCAATCATCTCTATCTTCTAGATTTGTGTTCTTGTGACCTTAGAGGAGCTCCATTCCTATTATTGGAAGCTTTCTCTTCCTATTTCCTTGTTTGACCCATTTTAGGGTTGTTTTGGGTGTTTTTGTAGAGATTGTGGACTTGTGCATGGATAGCTTGTTTAGAGCTTGGATTGCTTATTAGAGACTTTGAGGCAAGTGGATGATTTGATATTTTGAGTTTTGAATGGTTTTAATGAAATGCATTGATGATTTCAATATATATTTCATACTATTATTGATTTGCATTGACTTGAAATAAATGTACATTAATGAATCTTATTAGTTCATTTAATGTTTTGGAAATGTGGTTGTTAGCATTCATTTGTTGCTTGATAAAATTTTAAATGGCTCCTTGTGATTATGGATTGTTTCTCTCCTCTTTGTGGTTGAATGTGAATGAGAAGAAGAAGGATTGATTGGATGAATACTCATAGGAGTATTGGAGAAGTGTTGAGTGATGGTTTGGAGGAGCATTTTAGCTCATCTTATTGCAAGAAGATGAATGAGAATGAAGGGAAAGGGTTTGAAGGAGAAATGTGCTCAAATCTGGACATAGTGGGGTATTTCTGCACCTGGCGGTCAGCCAGCGGTCACCTGCAGGCTAGCCGCTTGTATCTGGACATAGTGGGGTATTTCCGCACCTGGCAGTCAGCCAGCGGTCACCTTTCGGCTAGCCGCCTGCCGCCTGGTGACAGGCGGCTAACCGCCATCCGACCGAACCACTACGGTCAGCTTTCCAGAGAGCCCATCTTCGCCCAGAACCTGCGGTCAGCCTCACAGTTAGACAGCGGCTAACCGCCGAACCCACTGGCGGCTAACCGCCAGCTAGCCGTGCTGTCACGGTTACTTTTCCCGAGAGCATGATATCTTCCCAGAAATCCGCAGTCAGCCTCGTGGTTAGTCAGCGGCTAACCGCCACCGAAATTCCACAGAAATTCTGAAATGAAGAGAAATGAAAAGGATTTTGTCCTAGTCATTTGTGCACCCTTTTAAAGAATGATGGGGACTGTTCAATCAGAGATATGTATGGAGTCCGTTTGAGAAAGATACCATAACACAGAGATTCATTTGAAGCCTTGAGAAAATCCAAAGGTGTATAAAGAGCTCGGAATGTCTCCAAACTCAAGGAATGCCAATTTTTATTAAATTTGACATACTTGGAGATCTCCCCCTCGTCCCACCAGTTGCAATTTGGATCCCGCTATCCGGTTATTACCGTGGTCTTGTCCCGATCCCGCAGATTGCTACTATGGTTCCCGATGCCCGGTCCGCTACCGTGGTCATGTCCCGTATTATTTATTATGCATGTGTATATGTTACTAATGTTGCATCTCCTTACTTCGGTGACTGAGGTCAACATCCCGATATGCTCATGTCACTTCGGTGATAGAGGACTTAGCTTCGTGTGGTTGTCATATTGCTTGTTTCCTGTTTTCCTTGGATACCTTACATGTTTTATATTGCATTTATGTTTCAAATAAATGATCATCCTGTTTTATGAGATTTGTTGTTTCAACAGGTTTAAATGTTTTCCAATGTAACTTTTATTATTGTCTTATCTTTTCACCCGTTTGCCAAACCGTCGTGTTTGACCCTTGTTTTGGTACTCAGGTCCCGTCGCCGGTTATCCCGAGGAGGAGCACGAGGAGGCGGTCGGAGAACCGCAACATCTAGTCTTGTGGCACGCCGATGATGTCGTTTAGACATTCGGGTGTTTGAGTCACGTAACATTTTGGGTTAGGAATTAACCATTCTTTTGTGAACTAGATATTTTGTTTATATTGGCCTTTGTTGGCATCTAATTTTGGGAATTGTAATTAAATGATCTTAATGTAAACTTTAACTTTCTTTTGGGAAATAGCTAATGATCATTACTGATGGACCCGATTCTTCCCTCTCTCCCACTGCCTCCGCCCCGGGTCTTTCGGGGTACGACGGAGGGGAGGAGAAGAAAAGATAAAGGGTATCAACATCTTTTGTTTTTTGTACGGGTATGCCAATTTCACTTTTCTACTTGGAATTTAGAAACGGTGATCCGAAGATCCACCTTCACAAGTAGAAAGGGGAAATGAAACTTTTTCTAGTTTCTATTGCACACATATTTTAAGAAAAGAGACAAAGGTTTTTTTTGAATGCCGTGAAAGGCGATTTCATTTGTTGCCGTGAAAGGCGATTTTGCCGTGAAAGGCGATTTACAAGTCTTATCCATTATGAAAGACAAGAGTTGTGATTTTTGTCTTTAAAAGAAAAATAAAGTACAATAGAAATCAAGAAAAGGAATCTGACTTCTCATTCGATTGTGGGGACACGTTCAGATCGACGATCGCGAGTCATGTATGGGCTCCTCCATCGTCCATGCAGATGAGAACACGATGCTTGGATTCTTGACTTGGCTTTCTAACCTCAAATTTGTAAAGAACAAAGATCAAGAGAAGGTCTTATATCCGATAAAAAGCTAAGTAAACGGGCTGAAAAGCAATGTTTTAGCCATGTTGGTAGAAGAAGGGAGGTCCTTGGGGGGGTGGCCCCCCAAGGGTGCTTCAATCACCTTTTGGTGGTCTTTGCAGCAGAGTTGCAGGGCCTCTGGATTTTTTTGTCTTCTTCGGGGGGGAGAGCGAGAGCTAGATCCGGGATCCTTTCCCTTTGGAATGCCCTCCTATTTATAGGCCTTTAGTAGCCATTTAGGAGGGTTTATGAGCATTGAATGCATTAATGCTCATAATGGGAGGAGTTACAAGTTTTTAAATTACTTGTTTTGTAACTCCTTTTTCCTTGAATTTGATTGGCCGATGGAGAATAATGAGCCTTTAATTGCCTTCAATCCCCATCATGGGAGGAGTTTCATGGCTTTAATGCCATAAATTTTCTGACTTGTAACTCCCATTTGCTTGCTTTTGATTGGGCTGTCCAAAATAATGAGTTAATGACCGCATTAACTTGTCATAAAACGGGTCATTTAACCTCATTAATTGGTCGCCAAGTCGCTTGAAGAGTCGCGGGCCGCGCCGCGTCTTTTGGAATTCTTCTTGCGATGATCGCCAGTGGATCCACATGCTGTTTGATGTCGGATGGCGATGCAATTTCAGACATTGATTAATGTCAACGTGCCGGCAACATCTGTCCTGTCGATTTCACGATCGGGCGGGCAGAAAGTGTGCTTTCTTTGTCGGCCGGTTGGCGATTTCGAGGCATCTAATGATCATCCAATGATTTCGGCGGCGAATCCGTGATGTTGACGAAGATCGACGAATTTCATGCACGAAAAATCAGATTTTGGAAAAATCACAGGGGCCAATCAACTCGAAACGCGAAAAGTACCCGAAAAAAGGGGTTTCCGGCGACTTTTGGGTCGCCGGAAATTCCATGGTCGCCGGCGACCATGGGCCAAGGTCGCCGGCGACCATGGGCTTTGGGCCCATTGAATGGTCGCCGTTCGGTCGCCTTTTCTTCGCCGTTTTTCGATCTTTTTTCATTATTTTTTCTTCTGATTTTTTCCTGACATTTCCCCTCATTTATTGGCCTGATTCTCTTGAAGAAAACCCGACGAGAAGCCACGCAAATCGGAGCACAAAGTTTCCTATTTTTCTGGAAAGCCGAAGACTTTGTTGTGCGGTTTTGCCGATTTTTTGTCAAGCATTGAAACTAGGCCAAACGATGTCGGAATGACCTGAAATTCGACGTGGAGCTTCTTGAGCAGTAGATAGGACCAACCATAGGCTTTGGTTTGAGTTTTGAAGCCGTTCAGGGTCCCGCAAATGCTTGCCTTAATTTCGCCATGAGAGAAATGCCGAGCTTTGACTTGTGGTCAACCGATGTCCGATTGACCTGAAAATTGACAGGGAGCCTCCTGAGTGGTAAGTAAGACCAACCATGGGCTTTGGTTTGAGTTTTGAAGCCTTTTGGGGTCCCGCAAATGCTCGCCTTGATTTCACCTCGAGGAAAATGCCGAACTTTGAAACTAGGCCAAACGATGTCCGTTTGACCTAAAACTTGACAGGGGACCTATTGGAGTCATTTTGAGATGATCAATTAGCTCCAATTTGGATGCCATGATTCCGGGGGGCTCCGCTGCCAGTAGGCCTGTTTTTGCTTCCTGAGAGTTGATGAAGGGTCACACGTCGTCCGTTTTGTCACGCCCCCGGACCGGGCTCCCAAGAGAGGTCCGGGAGAGTGAGGGGGATGATAATATTTCTCCCAAGATCCGTGTGTGTGAGGATCCACAATCACATCACTGTCTGAATATTTCTGCGGAAGCTTTCGTGGTAATGCGACCCGGAGTCCGTGGACATCATCGGATTCCGCGTCGCATAGAACCCCTAGCATAAAGCCATCATTTTGTGAACCATATCAGACTGGAGTAAACCAACATAAATAAAATACAGAGCTGACGGTAACAGGATATTACATTTCCATTATATTCAAGTTACAAGTAACAAGGTGCATTAATTACAATCCCAAGAAAGGCTAATAAAAGCCGAACAATACAAACTAATATCCACTACCCACATGTGACGTATCTCCGATGTCAAGCCCAATGTCTACAGGACATGGCCGACAAGACAACCTGCACTCATGGCTCCACAGCCAACAATTCTCAGCTCGGGGCGGGAACTGAACCTGAGTACCAAAATAGTGGGTCAAACACGACGGTTTGGCAAACGAATGAAAAGACATAGCAATAAGGAAAATACCTTGAAAATCATTTAAACCTGTCAAAGCATTAGTTTCATAAAACAAGATAAACATTATTTCAAATACGTATGCAATATAAAACATGTACGGTATCCAAGGAAACGGGAAACGAGCAAGATGACAACCACACAAAGCTAAGTCCTCTATCACCGAAGTGACATGAGCATATCGGGGTGTTGTCTCAGTCACCGAAGTGAGGAGATGCAACACAAGTAACATATACATAATATAATACAATACGGGACATGACCACGGTAGCGAGCCGGGCATCGGGGACCACAGTAGCAATCTGCGGCATCGGGACAAGACCACGGTAATAACCGGGTAGCGGGATCCAAACTGCAGCTGGCGGGACGGGAAAGGGTCTCCAAGTCGGTGGATCAAACCGGCAAGGAAAGCCAAGCTTAGTGGTGCCGACTCATAGGTCAAATCATGTAAAACGAGACATGTACAAATCATATGCAATGCACTTAAATAAACGAGCGGGACGGGGTGCTCAAAAGCACTAATTTCATTTCTTTCAGGCATGTATAAACGGGCTAGCAAAAATGCTAAAATACACTTTCAATACTTTCGGGAATGCTAAATCAATATTCGAGAAATTCGGGCTATCATCGGGATTCAAGACAAATCATAATTCGAGAAATTCGGGCTATTATCGGGTTTCAAGACAAATCAAGTGAATAAGGACCCCGTATGTCGATTGTAATGATTACTTGGTACTCCTTGAGTTTAGAGACATTCCGGGCTCTTTATGCACTTTAGGTATTCAAACCTTAATCAATTTTTAAATAAACAAAACCTAATAGAGAGGGGAACCTAAGCACAACGTTAACCTAGTAGTACCTTACAACCTACTCAGTCATCGAAAGGAAAACGGATTCGCGATATCCAAACAAACCAATTTCGCGTTTAGATAAAAGAAAGGATATCCCGTCGTTCCGTTCCGTTCACGATTGAATTAGATTAAGTACCGATACAACCGGATTAACCGTGTGGTGATGTCGGTTCAACCATCCTCAAAGGAAGTCAAACGGGTCCACAAAAGGGTCACTAAGTTCCATGTAAAATTCATCTAATCGCAGGACAAAAAGTCCATTTAAAGTCCACCTAATCATGGGGCAAAAGTCCGATGAAAGTCCATCTAACAAAGGGCCAAAGGTCCCTTTAAAGTCCACTAAACATAGGGCCAAAAGTCCCTTTAAAGTCCATCTAGCATTGGGTAAAAAGTCAGTTTTTCAGCATGTTTTCAGTTGGGCCGGTCGACCTGGCCCATGGCCGGTCGACCGCGTGCACTGTGGCTCGGTCGACCGCGCCCTAGGCCGGTCGACCGCGTGCACTGTAGAACTGAGACTCCCGCAGTTCAGCAGGCTGCTCTGCAGGGGGGTCTGTCCCAGTGTCGCCGGTCGACCGCGCCTCTTGGCCGGTCGACCGCGTACACTGCGTAAGAGAACCCAGGTTCTGTTACAGCAGTGCAGTGGTCTCTTCATTTCTTCCATTCTTTTCTACATTCTTTCTAACATGTTTAGCAGTCTAATACTTGGATAAAACAAGCTATCAAGATCCTCAAATGTGCATTTCTTTCAAGTTTAATCAAGCCATTAATAACACAAAATACATGGTGAAATCATATGCATTTTTATCAAGACTCATTCAAAGATAAAAGGGGTCAAAACATCCACTTGCCTTGGGTCTTTAATCAATGAAAAACCAGCTCTAATCACACTTGCAAGTCAAGATCAAAGTCTCTACAAAAAGCCCTAAAACAAACCCTAAAATGGGTCAAAACAAGCAATAAGAAGAGAGAGCTCCTAATAATGCAAATGGAGCTTCTCAAGGACCATATGAACATGAATCTAGAAGATGAGGAAGAGATCTTACCAATAGGTTCTCCAAATGAGCAAAGGAAGCTAAATGAAGATCTTGTGGAGATGGGATTTCTTCAAAAATGGTACTAATGGAGAGCCCTTGCAATGGAGAAGAAGGTGATGCAATCTTTTGAGATGATGGTGCAAGATTGGGAGATGCTTGATGAAGGAGAAGCAAGAAGAAGAAGAAAAGAGGCAAGCAAACCCTAGGTTCTTCTCTTGTGCTGGAAAAAGAGAGAATGAGGGAGATGGGTCTTCTTTTATAATCAATGAAGATGGGCTCCACCACTTAATAACTTTGAAGGGCTGAAATAGCGGTTTTCGGGACTTCGGATGGAATCGACGAAGAAGGAAGAAATGATCGTCGAAATATCTAGATTCCAAAAAGTATATGTTTCACGGGTTTCGGGAATAACAATAATCCGGTACAGATTTAGTGTGAAAAGACTGTTTTGCCCTTGAAGCTAGAAAAGTCAAGTTTCGGGGTTCGGGACGGGAACGGGATCAACATGAAAGTTGAAGGCAATAATAAAACAAGTAAATCGGGATAAAATACAAGTCGAGAAAACCAAGATCAAACCTCAAGTACACGAAAAGCCATAAACAGGGTACCCCCAAAGGGCCCCACACTAAAACCAAGACACTCAAAATGTCTCAAAGCTATAACAAGCTATTTAAATCCAAATTAAACCAAAAACCACGAAACACACTTAGAGCTAAACATAGCTCAAAAACACTAATCTGGGCCTCTCGGGTCGGGGTCTCACACGTTTGACTTGAAATTTGGCAGCGGACCTTTTGGAGGTATTTTGAGACCATCCGTAGGCTCTGATCGAAGTTTTGAAGTCTTCGACACTGTCGCTGCCGGAAGCTCCTGCCTGGCTGTCGGAGGAGTGAAGTTAGGCCAAATGATGTCGAAATGGCCCGAAACTTCATGTGTACCCTTCTTTTGGCTGCTTTGAAGGATCTTGTAGTTTTTGTTTGATTCTGACAAGATCTGGTGCTTGAAGTGGCGCCTTCCTATTTATGGCAGGATGTGGCTCCATGTAGCTTTTGGTGTTGAAGGGACATAGTGACATTTTTGGTGTCAACAAATGCCCCCTCGAGGTACAGCGACGAGGTGCGCAGCTCTAGCAGTCGGTGTGCTTCGAAGAGAATTTGAAGGAGATCTTCTTGCTTGACCAAGAGTCTTGAGCATTTTTCTTTTGATGGAGTTGCTTTTTGAGCTTCCAAGGGATTTCGCGGTAATGAGAGGGGTCATGTACCGTCTCAAGGCAAGGATTTTGAAATGACATGGGTTTTTGGTTTTGGGTTTTCCCTTTTAACCTTGTGAACCTAAAGGCTTTATGTGGCACATTAGGCGGTTAAGAAGGTTTTTGGTTTTTGACCTTGTGACCTAACAAGCTGTATGTGGCGAGTCAGGGGGTCGGGATTTTGGTTTTTGGTTTCGGTCTTGTGACCTAACAAGCGGTATGTGGCAAGTTAGGGGACCATGGTTTGGTTTTTTGGTCACTCTTTGGGACAATTTTGGGTCCATTGGAGTGGTTTGTTTTTTTGTGGAATGTCAATTTCAAGATTGTGGCTTGATTTAGTGCATGGGGTTGGATGGTTGGGTTTCTTTTGGAAGCTTATGAAGCTCGGAATTTTTTGTATGGTCCAATCAACTCAAGAGAGGCATGGAACCATTTTTGTATGCTCTTGGTAAGAGAAATTTTGACTAAAAGCCACTTTTAGTGCCTAGGTGGTCAAACCTGGCTCATATGGGCTAACCCATGGGACCTTAAGCTTTTAAGAATGGCTTAGATCTCATGTGGTGTCATTTTGTAAAGAATATCTAAAAATATCCCTTTTGTGTAGAGAATATCTAAAAATATCCTTACTTGGAGAGAATCTCTCAAGTTTCCTTGATTTTGGGAGAGATTTTCTCAAAGTATCTCTCTTTGGGAGAGTTTTCTCAATCCCCTTTCTTTTTGGAGAGAATTTCTCAAGAATCTCCTCTTTAGGAGAGAATATCTCAAATCTCCCTTTCTTTTAGGAAGTTTGCTAATTTTTAGCACTTACCCTCCTTGCTTTTCTCCTCCTTTCCTCTTTTGGTTTGCCTTTTCTATAAAAGCAATGGATATGGGTTTTCTTTCTCTTGTTGTTTTCTTTTTGCAAAAAACCTTCAAGAGTGCTCCAAGATAAAGAATTTCTCAAGGATCTTGAAGTTTCTTCTTCTTCTTCTCCATGGCTCCAAGTAGGTCTTCTTTTTCCAAGAAAAACCCTATGTAGATATAGGAAAGTTTCCTTTTCTTTTTTTTTTTCCTTCTTTTCTTTTCTTTTCTTTCTCTTCTTTTTTTTTTCTTTTTTTTTTCACGTGTTTTCTTTTTCTCTTTTTTTTTTGTTTTTTTTTCCCACGTGCTTCTTTTTTTTTTCTTTTTTTTTTGTGCACGTAGGACCTTTCGTAGACGACCTTTTCTCAGCCACTGGCCTGTTCTCTTTCATGGGCCAGCCCCTTTTTCTCTTTCTTTTTTTTTTTTTTTTTTTTTTTTTTTGCTCACCATGATATGAGGTTTATGCAATTCAAGATGATCATGCATTTTTTCTTCTCTTTTTATTTTTTTTATGCATCAAGATAAAAGGCTAGAATTTCTAGGTCAAGTCAACATGGATTTTGACTTAGACAAAGTTTGATTGGTTTTGACCAAATTGGGCTGGAATTGGTCAAACTTTTGTCAAACAGTTTCCTAGCATCTAATGCATGATGGTTTTATGCATGATTTTTGGTAAATGGAATTGGGAGCATGATGATGCATACCTCGAATTTTCTTGCAAGTCTTGGGATTTTTGGAGCTTGCAGCAACGTTGAGCCCACTTCTCCAGTCTCGCAGAATTTCGAGGAGCTTTGCAAGTTTTGGAATTTTGAGCTCGTAGCAATGTTGAGCTCTTTTCTGATCTTGCGGAGATTTGAGAAGAAAGGCTTGATCTCACAGCAATGTTTGAATTCAAGTCTTCTTCGAGAACCCTTCATTGATTATGAGCTCGCAGCAATGTTGAGCTCATCTTCAAGCTTCCTTTTCTTTTCGGGGTGCCCTCCCTTTTCTTCGAAATTGCCCCGGAACCATGCCAAAATTTTGCTAGGATTTTTTTTTTATAGCAAAATTCTGTCATTTGGTGTTTGATTTCTTCCTTTCTGACTTTTGCAGGTGGTTCCTCCAGAACGAACAAGGGTAAGGGCCTTGTTACTGATGCACCTCGCCGATCTGCCAGATCTTCCAATGCGGCCGTTCAACAGGCGTGGGAAGAGGTTGACGGGAATCTCTGAAGAAAGACTCAGGAGCATGAGCGATGGCAACTTCTTTGGGAGGAATTCCCTCGTGCTGAAGATGGATCGCGGTTTTCTGCCGCATTTTATGGCGGCATCTTGAAGAAGCGTGGCCTGGAAGCTTTGGAGGCTGAGGCCAAAAGTCACTCGAGGACCTTAGTCTTTGGTTGAAGACCTATGTTGACTTGGCTTTTGACAAACTTTCTTCTTTCATTTTTTTTTTGGTACCTCCATGTATAAACATTTTGGCACTCTATTTTTTGTATCCCCTTGTTCTACTTAAAATTCTTTTTTGTTGAAATAAGCAAAAGTTGGATGGGAATGTTTGTTTGAAAATCTTGATCAAAAGGTTATCATTTTGTGAAAATCTTTTGTCAAAAGTGTTGTTTTTTGGCATGAAAGCCAGATTTTGTGGCACAAAGCCTGGTTTTTGATGGCTTGAAAGCCGAAAATTTTGAGGTGGCATGAAAGCCGATTTTTGGTGGCGTGAAAGCCAAATTTTGGTGGCGTGAAAGCCGATGTGGCATGGAAGCCGATTTTTGGCATGAGAGCCGATTTTGGCATGAGAGCCGATTTTTTTTTTTTGGCGTAAAAGCGGATTTTTTGATTTTGGCATGGTTTTGATTTTGGCGTGAAAGCCGATGGCGTGGAAGAGAGCCGATTTTTTTGGCGTAAGCCGAAGCCAGGTTTTTGGTTTTCAAAAATGCAAGTATCGACTAAGAGTCGCCTCCCTGCTGAATGGTATTGCAAGTATCGATGGAATGTCGCCTCCTTGCTCATTCGGTTGCGAGTATCGATGGAATGTCGCTTCCTCGCGAAGTTGGGTGCAAGTATCCACTAAGCGTCGCTTCCTGCTTTTTCTTCAAAAATTTTGTTTTTGTGGGTATCGATGGAATGTCGCCTCCCCACGATTTTTGAAATTTGAGGTTTTTTCGAACCTTTTGTTTTTCTTTTGGAATTTGGGTTGTGGATATCAACTGAATGTTGCGTCTCCACAATTTTGAAATTTTGTAAGTATCAACGAGGTGTTGCTTCCTTGCGATTTTGAGGTTTGGGAAGTATCGAATGGGGTTCGCATCCTTCCAATGGGTTTTGCGAGAGTATCGACTTGGACATCGCTTTCCCGATTTTTGTTTTTTTAGACACGAGGGTCGTAAATTTTGACCTAAAACCATTTTTGGCGGTAAAAGGTAAGGCGGACTAGGATGGAAATTCCTAAGTCTGATTTTTGTTTCAAACCAAGAATTTTGGGTTCAAGGATCGAAATTTTGGTTAAGTTTGGGAAGAGGCTCCTAAACTTAGATTTTTGGATTTTTGATTTTCCTTTTGAACAATGAAACGATGAAAGTAAGCATTGTTTTTTGAAAGTTCAACATAAAAGTGAAAATTCCAAAAGGAGTGGGTTTGACGAGCAAGTACCTGGAAATAGGCTTTGGCCTTGCAGGCGTCGCTCTGACCCAGTGGAGGAAGTCTTCAAGGGTAGTACCGCTTCAAGAACTTGTCGTTGATGGGCAGCATACATCTATCACCTTCCATGTTTAGAAGTGCGTATGCGCCATTGGAGAAGACTTGGTCGATGACGAAGGGTCCCTCCCATTTTGGTTCAAATTTGCCTTTGGATTTGTGAGCGAAAACCATCGGCCTTTTCACCGCAAGAACCAAGTCACCCTTTTTGTGGGCGCATTGCCTGACCTTTTTGTCGAAAGATCCAGCCATGCGTGCTTGGTAGAGCTCAATGCTTTGGAGTGCCTCGAGCCGTCTCTCATCGAGATTGTCCAGTTCTTGGAGTCTTAATTTGACATTGCTTTCTTGCGTCATGTCATTTTGTAGAGATACCCTTAAGGAAGGAATTTGTACCTCTAAAGGGACAACAGCTTCGCGTCCATAGACCAAGGAGAATGGCGTGCTATGGGTCGGTCCTCGAACGGTGGTTCGGTAGGCCCACAAAGCTTCGGATAGTTTGTCGCCCCAGTCCCTTTTATGGCTAGAGACCATTTTCTTGAGAATTTTGCAGAGTGTCTTGTTGAAGGCCTCTGCCAGTCCATTCGCCGCCGGATTGTACGGAGTTGAAGGACAACTTTGGATTTTGTATTTGTCGCAGAACCTGTAGAATCTATGATCACGGAATTGTGGTCGCGTTATCATGGACGAATCTTTTAGGTATGCCGAAGCGACAAATGATGTTGGTGCGCAAGAACTGAAGGACTGATGAGGTCTTCATTTCATTGAGCGCAAAAGCTTCTGACCACTTGGAGAAAATAATCCGTAGCGGCGAAGATGAAGCGATGACCTTGCTTGACGGAGGGGAGACAGGACCTACGATGTCCATACCCCAAGCTTCGAAAGGCCATGAAATTGCTGTAGGATGTAGCCATTCTGGAGGCATGTGGACATAGTCTCCATGAACTTGGCATTGTCGGCAGCGTTTAGCAAATTGCATTGCGTCAGCTACCATGGTAGGCCAATAATAACCTAACCTTTTTATCTTATCGTAGAGCTTTGGACCAGCCTGATGAGCTCCACAAAGACCAGCATGCACCTCTTTGAGAGTTTCTTTAGCTTCTTGTTGTGATAAGCAGCGTAGAAGTACTCCATTGTAGGATTTTCTGTAGAGCATCTTTGAAGGAATGTCCAGATGAAAGTTTGGGGTTCGTCTTTGAACACTTACCCATTCTTTTGGATCTTCAGGAAGGATTCCAAACATAATATAATCAATGAACGGATCCCTCCAGTCGCCGATCGGAGGTCTGAGGATGGAGATCCGACTTCCAACCAGTTGGTGGCACTCATCAACTGCTTGGTGTGTATTGAGGGAGGGAGAATCCTTCTCTCACACACTGTAACTTGCATGTGTTCTCCTTCTTGGACCGCCATAGAGGCGGCGAGTTCCAGCCAGGGCATCTGCACGGATGTTTTCGCCTCTACGAATGTGGGTGATATGACAGATGTCAAATTTTTGCTGAAGTGATTGCGCCTTGTTGTAGTAAGGCAACAGATCAGGCTTCCTGATTTCAAATTTCTGATTCATCTGGTTGACGATCAGTTGAGAATCCCCGAAGGCTTCTAGCACTGTGATGCCGGATTCGAGGGCGAGTTCCAAATCCTACAATCAGGGCTTGGTACTCAGCTGCATTGTTTTGAACATGGGTTCCAGTAGCAAGAAGCGTGTGGAATCATGTATTGT
>QPKB01000298.1:0-46116 GCA_003546025.1 Camphora micrantha
CATACCCTTTATAAGGGCACCCTCCCCCTTCCCCTTCTCTTCACAGCCGGCCCTAACATATTAACACTGTTGTAGGCCTTCCCAAAAGCTCCAAAATTTCAAGTTTTCAACTACAAGAGTACAAGGACTACAAGTAACTAAGTGAGTAACAACTATAACATACAAGATACAAGTATACAACATTCAAGTTCCAAGAATCATACACAAACAAGTGAAAGAACTACATCAAATTCCAAGCTTCCATTTCCATCTATTTTAGGTATGTTTTTCTTTTGGATTTTTTTTCTGATCTTTTAACTTTTGAGATCAATCCTAAGTACTATAAAAAGCTTCATTGTCTTCTAATTATGATGAGATCCATGTTTCCCTTTCATCATGCACAACTTATTTTTATTTTTATTTGATTTTTCTCTATTTTTTATTTCATTTATTTATTTTTGAAAAAAAAATTTTTCAATACTCATGGACAACCCATGAAACCACTTGGAAATTGCTTGTAAATGATAGATCTATGTTTCCCATAGATCAATCCATCACATTTTGAAATTTTGTTGATTTTTCTCTATTTTCTATTTTCGGATTTATTTATTTTTTGAAAAAAAATTTCAATACTCATGGACAACCCATGAAACCACTTGAATTGCTTGTAAATGATAGCTTGTAAATAATAGATCTATGTTTCCCATAGATCAAGTCCATCACATTTTGAAATTTTGTTGATTTTTTTCTATTTTCTATTTCGGATTTATTTATTTTTTGAAAAAAAAATTTCAATACTCATGGACAACCCTTGAAACCACTTGGAAATTACTTGTAAATGATAGATCTATGTTTCCCATAGATCAATCCATCACATTTTGAATTTTGTTGATTTTTCTCTATTTCTATTTTCGGATTTATTTATTTTTTGGAAACAAATTTCAATACTCATGGACAACCATGAAACCACTTGGAAATTGCTTGTAAATGATATATCTATGTTTCCCATAGATCAATCCATCACATTTTGAATTTTTGTTGATTTTTCTCTATTTTTCTATTTTCGGATTTATTTAGTTTTGGAAAAAAAAATTTCAATACTCATGGACAACCCATGAAACCACTTGGAAAATTGCTTATAAATGATAGATCTATGTTTCCCATAGATCAATCCATCACATTTTGAAATTTTGTTGATTTTTCTCTATTTTTTATTTTCGGATTTATTTATTTTTTGGAAAAATAAATTTCAATACTCATGGACAACCCATGAAACTACTTGGAAATTGCTTGTAAATGATATATCTATGTTTCCCATACCATCACATTTTGAAAATTTTGTTGATTTTTTCTTTATTTTTTATTTTCGGATTTATTTATTTTTTGGAAAAAAAAATTCAATACTCATGGACAACCCATGAAACCACTTGGAAATTGCTTGTAAATGATAGATCTATGTTTCCCATAGATCAATCCATCACATTTTGAAATTTTGTTGATTTTCTCTATTTTTATTTTCGGATTTATTTATTTTTGAAAAAAAAAAATTTCAATACTCATGGACAAACCATGAAATACCAATTAAATGTCAAGAGAATGATTCTTAAGCATTATATATATATGTTTTCTCTAACATGTTTCTTTGTTTTTTAATTTTTAATATACTACTTGTTCATATTTATAGCCAGAGCTAGTTATTCAGTCTGTCTTTGCCAATTGATAAGTTAAAATGCCTCGTGGTATTGATCCCGCATGGAGCTTCGGTGAGGCAGTTGAGAATAATAGGCTGAAAATCAAATGCAACTTTTGTGGGAAAGTGACCAATGGGGCATTACAAGATTCAACACCACTTGGGGCACATTTCTAGCAATGTTGCTGGCTGTACCGAAGTACCAAGGGAAGTCAAGGAACAAATGAAAGCTTTGGCCCCAAAACAAAGCTAGAAAAGTAGAGATAAAAGAAAAGAAGCGGCAAGATGTTGATGCTGCCCGTCATGATGTATTTGGAGATGAATACTTTGATGAGGAGGAAGATGCACAGATGGAGGCTGCACGCCGAGAGTCTTTGATGACTCAACAGAAAAAACATGAACGTCGTGCATTTGCTGGAAGCAGATATTATGATGCAAGGGGCTCATCTGCTACTGTGCCAAGCAGGGGTAAGGGCATTGCGGGGTCCATGCATAGGGCATTTAGCACCCGGGAACGGGATGTTGATGTAGAAATTCTCTCTACGAGAAGAGCAGTTCCTCCCCCTATTGATCCTCTAGCACATAGGAAAGAGGGAGCCAAACAACCAAAAATATCTAGTGTTATGAAAGGGGTAATGAAGGCTGCAAGAGATAAATTGGCCAAAGCCACAGCAAAATGGCTAATTCACAAGAACATACCACCTACAGCAGTAGATTCCCCATATTTCCAGACTATTATTGATGTTGCCGCCGAGGCTGGGCGAGGTATACAGGCGCCCTCCGTATATGATGTGGCACTAAATATCTTGAAGAAGAATATACAGAAATAAAGGCTTGGGTGGAAACGTTTTGGCCGATGTGGCAACAGAATGGTGTTACCATCATGTGTGACGGGTGGAGCAGCGGCACCCAAACACAATTAATAAACTTTTTGGTGTATTCAGTCGCTGGGACCGTCTTTGTGAAGTCCATTGATTGAAGTGAACATAGACGGACAGCCGCATATATATACTCTCTTATGGATAAAGTTGTAGAGAGTGTGGGAGAAGAGCATATTGTATAGATTGTTACAGATAATGGCGCCAATTTCAAGGCAGCAGGTTTGCAATTAATGGAGAAGAGGACCCATTTATTCTGGACCCCATGTGCAGCACACTGCATAGATCTCATCTTGGAAGATATTGGAAGGAAGACAAAAGTGGCTTCATCGATCAAGGCATGTAGAGGAATTACAAGATTTATATATGATCATTCCTGGGTGTTAAGTTTGATGAAAAGATACACAAATAACCATGCCTTGCTGCGTCCAGGATTAACAAGGTTTGCAACCCATTTTCTGGCTATGGAAAGCCTTGTAAGATTTAGAACGGAGCTCATTCAGATGTTTGCATCAGAAGAATGGCTTCGTTCGAAATGGGGCAGTGCAACTAGTGGTCCGAGGTTTGAAGTCCCAAACTTGATGAGGGACAATAAATTTTGGAAGAAAGTGAAGAAGATATTAAAGGTTTTTGAGCCTTTAGTTAAAGTGTTGCGGCTTGTAGATGGTGATGACAAGCCGACAATGGGCTTTATCTATGAAGCAATAGATCGGGCAAAACGTTCCATTATGGAAAATGTTAGATATCACGATAAATATATAAAGATTATTGATGCCCGCTGGAACGATCAGTTGCACCATCCATTGCATGCTGCAGGTAATTAATATATATATCTTTGAATTTGATACTCTTTTGTTTTCCTAACTAATGTATTTATTATCTTGTTTGCTCATGGTACATTTTACATATTTATAATGTAGGTTATTTTTTGAATCCCGAATTCTATTACCACAATGTCGAACTACACACCGAAGCAATAGATACGGAATTGCGGGTAGGATTACGGGAGGTATTGAAGAGATTGTTAAATGAAGATGATCAAATTAATGCAATACAAGAGGTGAGTGGGTGGTTACTTATGAGAATTTAATTATGCTGCCAAGTGCCAATTGCCATACAAGCTGTATGGGTTTACTGACTTATATCTAATTTTCACATTGTAGATATCTATGTATACACAAAGGAGAGGAACCTTTGCTGACCCTCTTGTGATACGATCGATTGGAAGGATGCCACCGGGTATGACTATGAACAAAAGACCCCACCCAATAGTATTGAATCTTGATTTATTTATCTTAATTGATTAGGAGGACTTGAGGGTTACGAATATTTAATTTTCTTTATTTATTTTTTCCATTTCAGCTGATTGGTGGATGAATTTTGGAGAGAGTGCTCCACATCTAAGGAGCGCGGCTGTTCGCATCCTTAGCCAGACTACAACATCTTCCAACTGTGAAAGAAATTGGAGCACTTTCTCTTTGATCCACACGAAGGCCAGAAATCGGCTTACCATGCAGAAACTCAACAAGCTTGTATATTGCCATTACAATCTGAAGTTGAGAAACAGAATTAGGGAGAGAAGGGCAAAGGATGATCCTACTTATTGTTCTATTAATTTGGATCACTTATTCCGAGAGGACGATCCCTTACTCCCATGGCTAGCCAAGATAGAGGATCCAGTGCTAGATTCAGATCCAAGGTTTCAGGAAACGGTTCAAGAGTTGATAGATGAGGATGTGGGTGACACGGGCACCTGCAGAAGATCAGCCATCTCAGGGAGAAGGTACCAGTAGGACTAGGAGGAGTGGGAAAGAACCTGCTTCTGAGAAAGCTAGTTCCACCACCGTCTCTTCGAATAGCCATGGTGGAGGAGATGTAGGAGGAGACAGTGGGACCGGTGGTACCATTGAATACTATCAACATGATGAAGACGATGTCGTTCCTGTAGAAGAAGTACAGGAGTTACCTCCATCTAGAAGATTTGATCCAAGCCGTGGTTATCAACGGCGTCGAAGAGATTCACCACCTGGAGCTGGAGGTAGTAATGAGCAAGGAAATATGGGTAGAGATGTTGGAGGACAACAAGCGGCATCATGGACTGATTCGTGGAACCCTAGTTACAGTGGACAAGGACCCTCACAATATTTTGATTATTTTCCATATGGTCAAGTACAACAAGGAGAAGAACAGTCTTCAACTTCGGGGTCCTACTCATATGGTGATTATGGTGAAACGCAATATGGTAGATATCCACCTCCACCTCCACCAAATTTTGATGATGCGGGTGCGGCTTCCTTCTTTGGATTTGTGGATCCCAATGACCATAAATATCAAATTCAATATGGTGCCAATAGAAATGATAACAATGATGGGGATGAGGACAACCATAGCCCCTTGAATCTTGGTAGACATTCATTTTGGTGGTGATTAAGGTATTCTTATTTCCTTCACTAACTCTCTATTCTTTGTCATTTCTAAATTGGTGTTGAATGTTGAATTGTTGATCACTTCATAGTTCATTTACTTGATGGAATTTGAACCTTAAATGTTGAAGTATTGATATTTGATTGTTCAATGTTCACTAATGAGTATTGAGTAATAACCTAACTCTAACTCTTAAATCGTCTTAATTCTTATGCCTTTATTTCATGTTCTAGTTTTTTTTTTTTTTTTTTTTTTTTTTTTTTTTTTTTTTTTTATGAGCTTTCAATTACTTTTTAAGTTAGCATGACTAAGAAACAAGAATACATGTGAAAAAACAAATCATTACTATTATTTTCTATTTATACGGCGATACAGGACCTCATGTATTGAGGGCACCGCTACGCCCCCTTTTCTTACTTACTTTTGCAAAAGAACCACATTTTCTTTCATTTTACAATTTTCTGGATTTTCTGGAATTTTTTCAGATTTTTTTGGCAATTTTTTCATATCGCACCGCTACGCCGCTACGTATCCCAGCTACGCTACGTATCGCCTGCTTCGTATCGTTTTGGCGGAGGGCCGCTACGCCCGCCGCCGGCCCGCCGCCACCGCTATTTTCATCCTTGGGTGGGATCTCTTAAAGAAAACAACTAGAAGCTCTAAAGGAAACTTGAAGAGAACTAGAAGAAGAAGAGAAGTATGTGCAACTCTTGCACAAAGGGGGCTGGGCATGAATTCCAAGATTGTATATGTCCCAGCCCCTTTGTTACTCCTTTTATAGCATTAAGCATCCTTCTTCTCTTGTACTAATTGAAATAGAAGTCTTACTTCCACACAAAATAGTAACCTTACTATTACCACTATTAGAAGTCTCACTTCAAATAGAAATAGTAACTTCTTAATTCCTTCATCTTAGAGTTCCAGTAGGATTAGTATCTTTCCAATAACTTGTGCTAGCGTGGGGACCACTAGGGATTCCATAGAAAGCTGGCTCCAACTGGGACACCGCGACCCCACATCTCATGTGCAATCTGGGCCCACAATTAATTTCAAATAACACCACTATATAAATGCAATTGCACTCCAGTCTTAGGAATAAATTACAATGAAGACCCTAAACTTCCCGATAACCACAATTAAGCCCCTCTATCAGTATCCATGGATTAACTGGTCTAAAACTGTCCCACCAATTTAAATCCACATCTTATTATCCTTAAACCCCAATTAATCACAGTGATCAACAGTACCATCTAATTAACTCTTAATCGAGATGGGTGCGCACTTACTAATGATGAATCCATTAATTGGCACAAGGGGATAATTTCATGAAAAAAAGACAGAAAAAAATTAGAGAAAGTAATGCACAACAAAACCCCATACATATGGTCAAACACTTTAGTCACATGCTTGTTCTTTATTTATATTTAGATACTCCCCAAAATTGTAAAAATTCTTGAGAGATTTTGTTAACCATTGAATACCTTTTTACAACAAGAAATGCTAGAAAACAAACAGAGTAAGAAAAAAGTTAAAGATTACTAGTGCTAACCTCTCGGGTGCGGCTATTCCCGCTTAGTCGAGTCGCTTAAATCGTAAGATTCAATAAGACAACTGTTGAATTATAAGATATGCATCTGAACATGAAAGCTCACCTGCTTGTGGCGGGATATGATCATTTTGTTGTGCTACTTCAACACTTACGTTACTGATGTCACATTTCCATTTCCTGTGCTATTTTTTTGAACTCTTATCTTTTCCTCCATTGCTGATTATTTCTATTTATACATTGAGAAGAAAATTGATGCTTTGAATTCTCTTCCAGGGTCAGGGGGCTTGTAATTTTAAATTGTGGCATGATCTTCTAGGAAAGGGCAGTGAAGGGGCAGTTGCGAGAAAGTTAAAGTTCTCTGACACAGTTACTCGTTCTCATCATGGTGAACGAACGGCATCACTATCATCAGGACCCTCCAACAGTGAGATTCATGACATGGTAGCTTATAGAGGTCATGTTGGTGAGCAGACAGAGTCAGTGGTATGAGAAGTTTCAATGTAACAACTAAGTTTACATTTCTTGATGATTAATATGTACTCTAGAATCAAGCTTCTTGAATATTTGAATTGGAAACCGGCACGAGAACTTTGCTCGAGGGTAGAGTAACTTGTGGGAACTGACGGTTTGCAAATAAGACGCCCAGTTAGAGATTCAGAAGCGAAAACATAAGATTTTCCAACACTTAGGCTTGAAATGGCCCGCCGGGGATCCGAAACGGGAAACGGCCCCTGGAAAAATTGAAAACCGGCACGAGCACCTCGCTCGAGGGTAGAGTGACTTATAGGAACTGACGGTTCGCAAATAGGACTCTCGATTAGAGATTTACAAGCGAAAACAATGCATTTTCCAACACTTAGGCTCGAAAACGGCCCGCTGGGGGTCCGGAACGGGATTCAACGCCCGAAAAATTTGGAAACTGGCATGAGCACCTCGCTCGAGGATAGAGTGACTTGTAGGAACTGACGGTTCGCAAATAGGACTCCCCGTTAGAGAATTAGAAGCAAAAACATCGGATTTAGACTCGAAAACGGCCCGCCGGGGATTCAGAACGGGAAATGGCCCTCGGAAAAATTGGAAACCGGGATGGGCACCTCTCTCAAGGGTAGAGTGACTTATAGGAACTGACGGTTCGCAAATAGGACTCCCGGTTAGAGAATTAGAAGCGAAAACATCGCATTTTCCAACACTTAGGCTCGAAAACGGCTAGCCGGTGGTCCGGAACGGTAACCGGCCCCCGGAAAAATCGGAAACCGACACGAGCACTTCGCTCGAGGGTAGAGTAACTTGTAGGAACTAACGGTTCGCAAATAGGACTCCCGGTTAGAGAATTAGAAGCGAAAACATCGGATTTTCCAACACTTAGGCTCGAAAACGGCCCGCCGGGAGTCCGGAACGGGAAACGGCCCCCGGAAAAATCGGAAACTGGCACGGGCACCTCTCTCGAGGGTAGAGTGACTTGTAGGAACTGAGGGTTCGCAAATAGGACTCCTGGTTAGAGAATTAGAAGCAAAAACATTGCATTTTCCAACACTTAGGCTCGAAAACGGCCCCCCCATTGGTCTAGAATGGTAACCGGCCCCCGGAAAAATTGAAAATCGGTAGGAACACCTCGCTCGAGGGTAGAGTGACTTGTAGGAACTGACAGTTCCAAAATAGGACTCCCGTTTAGAGAATTAGAAGCGAAAACATCGGATTTTCCAACACTAAGGCTCGAAAACGGCCCGCTGGGGGTCCGGAAAGGGAAATGGCCACCAGAAAAATCGAAAACCGGCACGGGCACCTCTCTCGAGGGTAGAGTGACTTGTAGGAACTGATGGTTCGCAAATAGGCTCCCGGTTAGAGAATTAGAAGCGAAAACATCAGATTTTCCAACACTTGGGCTCGAAAACGGCCCGCCGGTGGTCCGGAACGGTAACCGACCCTTGGAAAAATCGGAAACCGGCACGAACACCTCGCTCGTGGGTAGAGTGACGTGTAGGAACTGACGGTTCCAAAATAGAACTCCCGGTAAGAGAATTACAAGCGAAAACATCCGATTTTCCAACACTTAGGCTCGAAAACGGCCCGCCGGGGGTCCAGAACGGGAACCGACACCCAGAAAAATCGGAAACCGACACAGGCACCTCGCTCGAGGGTAGCATGACTTGTAGGATCTGACGGTTCCAAAGTCGGACTCCCGGTTAGAGAATGAGAAGCGAAAACATCAGATTTTCCAACACTTAGGCTCAAAAAGGGCCCGCCGGGGTTCAGAATGGGAACCGGCCCCCAGAAAAATCGGAAACTAGCACGGGCACCTCGCTCGAGGGTAAAGTGACTTGTAGGAACTGACGGTTCGCAAATAGGATTCCCGGTTAGAGATTTAGAAGTGAAAACTGACAGAGAGAGAGAGAGCATGAGAGAGAGACTTCTATGAAAATGCTTTCCAATTCAATGCTGTCTTCTTGGATTGCTATTCTTTATATAGACTTTACATTGCCTAAGTTTAGGCTACCAACCATCAAATCAGAACCTAATTAAAACCCTAAATCTGGTCAAACATCTAGCCTACAAGTTATGACTAGATCTCATATGTTCTGGTCAAACATCTAGCCTACAATTTATGACTAGATCTCATATGTTCTGGTCAAACATCTAGCCTACAATTTATGACTAGATCTCATATGTACAAGTGGGCCGGGCCTATTATCATACAAGTGAGCTGGGCCTATTTAAACATAGAAGTTTACAGTTTAACACCCCCCCTCAAATTGATGCGGAGAATCAACTAGCAACAATTTGCGAACCAAGAATTCATGCCGCGGCCTTGGAAGGCCCTTGGTGAAGATATCAGCAAGCTGGAACTCAGTGGAAATATGGGGAAGAGTAATGACTTTGCGATCATACTCGTCCCGAATGAAGTGACAGTCCACCTCTATATGCTTGGTTCGTTCATGAAACACAGGATTTTCAGTGATTCGAATGGCACTGGTGTTATCAGCATGAAGAGGAGTTGATTGAGTCTGTGAGAATCCAAGCTCTAAGAGCAACCCATGTAGCCATAGAATCTCAGAACAAGCGGAAGACATGGCACGGTATTCTGATTCCGTGGAAGATTTTGAGACTTTATCTTGTTTTTTACATTTCCAGGATATCAAGGCGTCTCCCAAGTAAACACACCATCCTGTGGTAGAGCGGCGTGTGTCCGGACAACTAGCCCAATCCGCGTCAGAATAAGCAGTGAGTGTAAGCGATGCGCCAACTGGAAAAAATAAGCCACGGGTAGAGGTACGAAGGATATATCGAATAATCCGTTTGACTGCCGCCAAATGATGATGCCGCGGGACTGTCATAAACTGACTAACCAGATTAACAGCATAAGAGATATCTGGTCGGGTGATGGTTAGGTAGACAAGGCTACCAACTAACCGACGATAAAATGTAGGATCAGGAAGGATCTCTCCATCTTGTTGACGAAGCTTGACATTTACTTCCAAAGGGGTGTCAACTGGGCTAGAATCACCTAGATCGGCGAGAGCCACAAGGTCAGTAGCATATTTGTGTTGATGCAGAAACAAATCTTTCTTTGATTGATGAACTTCTAAACCCAAGAAATAATTCAAAGGTCCCAAATCCTTCATATGAAATGTATCTTGCAGAGCGGCCTGTATTTGTCGAATCATATCACTGTGTGGGCCAGTAATAATGATATCATCGACATACACAAGGAGAATTGTGGATCCTCTGGATGAAGGAATCGTGAACATCGAAGGATCATACGGGCTCTGTATAAAAGAAAGCTGAAGGAGAGTGGTACGGAACTTGTCAAACCAGGCTCTGGGCGCCTGTTTAAGGCCATGTAAGGAGCGGCGTAAACGAGCGACATCGGTCTTGGAAGAAGAAGGAATGCCCTGAGGGAGACGCATATAGACTTCCTCTTTAAAATCCCCATGAAGAAAGGCATTCTTCACATCCATCTGATACAGGGGCCACGACTGAGAAGCGGCTATTGCAAGAACTGTACGTACAGTTGTCATTTTGGCCACCGGAGCAAAAGTCTCCTCATAGTCGATACCATACTCCTGCCTGTTTCCAAGCGCAACCAGGCGGGCTTTGTAGCGGTCCAAGGATCCATCAGATTTCAATTTCACCGAGTATACCCATTTGCATCCAATAGGTTTGACAGAAGTAGGACAAGGAACAACATCCCATGTATGATTTGTTTGAAGAGCGGTAAGTTCTTCCTGCATAGCCTGTATCCAACAATCATGCTCTACTGCCTGAGAGTATGAGTGAGGGATAGAAATAGAAGATAAAGTGGTTAATAATGAAGCATGGGTAAAGCCATAACGACCAGGTGGCCTGATGTGGCGAGTGGATCGGCGAAGAGCAGGAGGCTCCGGAGGTGGATGAGGTGCAGGATCAGGTGCAGGAATGGTAGACGTAGGGAGAGACCCAGAGGCAGAATCAACTGTAACCTTCCGTCGTTCATACACAAAATTCGGTCTAAAACGAGTAACCGGTTGAGGTATTGCATCGGAAAAGGGTGGTAAAAAAGATAAAGGGACAGAGTCATTCGAATCACCATGCCTTGGAAAGAAATACTGATTTTCAAAAAACACGACATTGCGAGACACCCGAATTCTTTTGGCTGTAGGATCATAACATAGATAGCCTTTTTGATTAAGAGCATACCCAAGAAAGGCACATATTGAGGACTGTGCTATTAACTTAGTGCGCTCAGTGGGAGGGAGAAAGACAAAACACACACACCCAAAAGGACGAAGATGATCATAAAGAGGATGTTTTTGAAAAAGTCGAAAAAACGGTGTCTGGTTGTCTAATCTAGAGGAAGGTAAACGATTTATTACATGCACAGCGGTTGAGAGGGCTTCGGGCCAAAACCGAGTGGGGACAGAAGAAGCTAACAAGAGGGAACGAGCAGTATCTAAAAGATGTCGGTTTTTTCGTTCAGACACACCATTTTGTTGGGGGGTGTAGGGACAAGATCGTTGGGAAATAATTCCTTTGGATTGCAAAAATAGTTGAAAGTCCTTAGAAATATACTCCCCCCCTGAATCAGATCTAAGAATTTTAATTGTAGTTGAAAATTGATTCTCAACATAAGACAAGAAAACCTTAAAAACCGAGAAAACATCAGACTTAGAATGCAACAAATAAATCCAAGTAAGACGACTATAATCATCAATAAATGTAACAAAATATTTAGAATGAGAATGAGAGATAACAGGTGCAATACCCCAGACATCACTATGAACAATATCAAAACATTTCAGAGCCAAAGAATCATGAAGAGGAAACGGAAGAGTTTTCCCTTTCCCCATCTTGCAGCTATCACAATTAAAAGAAACATCTTTAAAAGAAACTTTATTATCATTAATTAAACCGGAATTCAATAAAAACATCAAAGTTTTGGAATTAGGATGTCCTAAACGATTATGCCACAACTGGCAGTTATGATGACTGGAATGAGAAAGTAAAGCAGACTCTGAAGGGGGCCGTTCTTGTGACAAAATCTGGAGAGGAAACAGTCGTCCCTGCTTAGGGCCCTTCGCCAACACCTTCCCCGATACTTGATCCTGCACAACACAACCAGAGCGAGAAAAAAGAATGGAGCAATTATTATCAACAAGTTGACCAACTGATAACAAATTTGTGGTTAAGCGAGGAGAAAGAAAAACATTATGCAAGGGCAAGGAGTGAGGAACATGGCCAACAGCTGTAATGGGAACACTGCCACCGTCAGCAGTATTGATGCAGAGGTCTCCATCATACGTCCTAATATGAGTCATATTGGCAGGAGAGTGTGTCATATGATTGGAGGCCCCTGAATCAATATACCAGGTGGATTCTGAAGATTTTGGTTTACCTGACAGGCCTAGTGCAGAGAAAGCATTTATGATCATTTGTTGGACCATTTCAGGAGTAAGGGTAGAAGAAGAAGTGGCAGCAGGTGGTGCAGGCATGACTGGGGAATAAGCTGCAGGTGTGGCAGGCATGACTGGTGAAGAGGCTTCAGGAAGATGTGCAGAATAAGCTCTCTGTTGCTGTGGCCTATTTTGAGGACGTGTCCGGCATTCTGGAAGAACATGACCTCTGGTTTTGCAGTAGGAACAAAACTTCTGGTTGCACTGAGTGGAAACATGTCCGAGTTTTTGACAGCAAAAACATTTGACCTTGCTCATGTCACGGGCTTGAGGCTTACCCCGGGCTATATAAGCAACATCGATAGGACCCGCCTGAGGAGCAATTTGTGTAAGTGTTGTCTGAGTCACCAAGCGCTGTTCCTCTCTAAGGAGTTCGCCCAAACATGATTCGAGTGAGGGGGATGGCACCCTGCTCATTAAGTTGGAGCGGACAGTTTCAAATTGTGGCCGTAACTTCATCAGAAACTGATCCCGCTGACTTGTTTGATGGATCTCTTGAATAGAGGATAAGGAGGCAGCGGGGAGGTCATCATAAATAATCTCAGCATAATCAGTCCACAGACTTGTAAACTGAGAGTAGTAATCCTGTATCGACAAGGTCCCTTGAACAAACTGCGAAATTTCATGTTCTAAATGAAACCGTCTAGCAGAATTTTCCTGTAAATAGATCTTCTTTAAATAAAGCCACATCTCTTTTGCAGTCTTGTATGGGCGAAGGTTCAGGATAAACTGTGGATCGACAGATCCCAATATCCAAGTCATGATCTGGCAATCTTTAACCTCCCATTTAGCGAGAAGCTTATCATCAGTAGGTTTGGGATCCGAACCATCAAGATGTCCCCAGAGTTCTTTACCCTTAAGGTAAATTTGAAATTGAAAAGACCAAGTGGTATGGTTTTTACCATTAAACTTGATCAGAGTGATGTCATGTTTCTCCATAATATCAATGCAGAGATATACGTAGGAAAAAAAAATATCCACAAAAGTAGTACGGTGGAGATGAAATCCTTTTGAGAGAAAACCACCAAAGTCGCCAGATGAAGAAGAGGATGAATGGCACCTTATTAGAGGAGAAAAAAATCCAGAAAAATCTTCAACATAACTTTGAAAAGTAGTCGATCATCACCATGTAGGTTGCTGGCTACAGGTGATTGATCAGTGATGGGCCACCTTGATCAGAGATACTCCAGGCAAAGAGAAGAGAAGAAACAAAGAGATAACTCTTAATTAACGAAGGAAGAAATGAGATCTCAGAACCAAAGCTCTGATACCATGACAGAGAGAGAGAGAGAGAGCATGAGAGAGAGACTTCTATGAAAATGCTTTCCAATTCAATGATGTCTTCTTGGATTGCTATTCTTTATATAGACTTTACATTGCCTAAGTTTAGGCTACCAACCATCAAATCAGAACCTAATTAAAACCCTAAATCTGGTCAAACATCTAGCCTACAAGTTATGACTAGATCTCATATGTTCTGGTCAAACATCTAGCCTACAATTTATGACTAGATCTCATATGTTATGGTCAAACATCTAGCCTACAATTTATGACTAGATCTCATATGTACAAGTGGGCCGGGCCTATTATCATACAAGTGAGCTGGGCCTATTTAAACATAGAAGTTTACAGTTTAACAAAAACATCGGATTTTCCAACACTCAGGCTCGAAAACGGCCCGCCGGGGGTCCGTAAAAATCGGAAACCGGCACGAGCACCTCACTCGGGGGTAGAGTGACTTGTAGGAACTGACGGCTCACAAATAGGACTCCCGGTTAACGAATTAGACCTAAAAACGTTGGATTCTTAACACTTAGTCTTGAAAATAGGCCGTCGGAGGTCGAAAACGGGAAACGGCCATCGAACAGCCCAGAAACCAGCACGGGTACCTTGTTCAAGGCCAAAGTAACTTGTATGAATTTACAGTTAGTGAATCGGACTTCCGATTAGCGAATTAGACACAGAAACTGCCCGATTCTCAACACTTAGGCTGGAAAACAGGTCGCCAAAAAACTTAGGAAAGGATTTATATATATACATGTTTATCTTTCATTTGTAATTTAATTCATTGTAAAGATTCTAATGTTTTTTTTTGTCATTGCAGACTGATTGACGCTTTGTGGTCGGTTACAGACTTTTGGGGGTGGTTTATTCTTTTTTGTTTATTTGTATATGTATATTGGACATTTATATGGGACTGTATCATTATTGATTGTAATATTTGGTTAATGAGATGAATGATTTGATGAAAAATGGCGATGGATGTTTGTTTATTTAATAACTTTTGTTTGTATGCATTATTTATATTGAATATAGGTACATGAACAGATTTATTTTTGATACAGGTGTATAAAGAAGTTTATAGGAAATTTATATTGAAAAAAAAATTTTAACATTTAAAAAAAAATACTTTTACGGATGTAAAAAGAACATCGGTAAAAGTCATTTTATTTTTTATTTATTTTTCTTTTGACGACGTTTTTATTTTTTTTTCTTTTTTCGTTTACCGACGAAAAAAGAATGTCGGTAAAAGTCATTTTATTTTTAATTTATTTTTCTTTTTGCTTTTGCCGACGAAAAACAAGGTCGGAAAAAGTCATTTTATTTTTATTTATTTTTCTTTTTTCTTTTGCCGACGAAAAAAAAATGTCGGTAAAAGTCATTTTATTTTTTATTTATTTTTCTTTTTTCTTTTGCAGACGAAAAAAAAACGTTGTTAAATGTCATTTTATATTTATTTATTTTTCTTTTTTCTTTTGCCGACAAAAAAAAAACGTCGGTAAAATTTATATTAAATTTTTAGAAAATTAAAATAATTTTACCAACGAAAAAAAACGTCGGTAAAAGTCAAATTATCGTCGGTAAAAATTGAATTTTTGCCGACAGAAAAATATTTCGTCGGTAAAAGGTTTTGTCCACGAGTTTTTACCGATGTCTGGCCGACGAAAAATTGTGTCATAAATGGTTTTACTGACATTTTGGAGACTTTTAGCTACGAAAAATTTCATGGCTAAATGTGTAAACTGTTGTAGTGTAAATAAATCAGTTTTCTTTATCTCCAGTATGCTAATTCTTCAAATTTGAATCTAGGTTTTCCCTAAACTAGGTGGGAGTTGCAATGTCAAACTTACTATCGTAAAATTAAAAAAAAAAAAAAAACAAAAAAAGAACTTACAACAAGATAGATCTAGGCTGAACCAAGTTGATTTTCATCTCTTAAACTTTCTTCTACAACATGCATGTATATGCCCAACGCGAATTGTCTTCATGTATTTCTTTAACCAGTAAAGAAGTGCCTTGAGAAGCAAAAAGGTGCTCAAATGGACAAGAGATGAGAGCCTTTTTCGTAAGAAAGAAGCCATCATAGTTGAAGACTGCAAACTCAATCCTGACCATGGAGGACAACAACAACAGCCATCCTATGCTTATCCATTTTATTTTATTTTTTGAAAGGTACCCTATGCTTATCCATTGAATTATAAATTTATAACACTGCAGCAAGAAAAGTGGGAGGAGGTCCCTTCACTTTGCATTTCAGTATGGTATAGAAGATGATGATGACCATGACAATATTCAGCCAAGCCAGCTTTCAAGATTGGACATCTGACTCAAGTAGTATCTTTGTTTCAATAGAATTGTAATAGTTTATCTTTTGATCCATTGACTACCTGATTGATTATTTGATTATTGAATGATGAGGGATAGATTCAATTAAATATTTGATTATCTAAAAGGAATTAAGTTGTGTAAATGTTTATGCTTCCACTTTCTATCCTACTTCGTATTTTTAGTGGGTTAAATCATAAATTTTGACTGATTGATTGCTTATCTATCTCTACTTCAACCCTAATTATTGACTAAAACACCAAGATGAAGGATAAATGGAATTATAGAATCTTATATACACGTCCACAACAAAACCATAATTGAATACCTAAATATATATTGAAATCATAAGATCCAGAGAATTCCAGTTATGGCATTATTTTCTATTTTTCCAGCTATTGTCTTCTTTCTTTTGAACTCGAATGGGAATATTGTGGGGGGGGTGGTGAACTCGAGTGGGAATATTGGGGGGGGAGCGGGGATGAATGCCACCCACCCCCACCTTGGACCAGATGTATCAGCTTTCTATCCAACTAGAAAAGTACTCCATTTACTTCACCAACCTCATATCAGATAAGCTGCTAAACTTTATCCATTTACGTTCCAATTTCCATTTTGGGGTGGGGGTGGGCGTGGGTGTGGGGGTGAATGATTCAAATCATCCCAAATGCATGAGAAGATCCACAGTATTCATCAATGCACCTGTTTTTGAACACTCATATAAACATAAACACACGAGCAACAAAACCGTGGATGAGTACCATATGCACGGGCATGAGCAATACTATTGCAATTTTCAAATAAGATAACAGAAAAAAAAAGGCCTCTATTTTGGAAACGGCAAAAAGGAAAAAGAAATGGTAGTTTACTAACATACGTGCAATAAAGAATCAGATAATGAAAGCATAATAAACTTAAGAAAGAGTTAAAATAAAATACCTTGGCTGACAATTCTGAAGATTTGGGATAAAGCTCATTGCTTGGATCCTGTAAAAGAAAAGGCAGTCTAATTTCATTTACATATATAAACATTGCAACGGTGCATGATGACATAATGCAAGAAAACAACAAATTAATAATGAAGACACAAAAGCATCAAGTCTAAAATGAGATTACCTCATCTAACGCTTGCCGGAAATACTGAGATGCCTTCTTAAAAAGAACTTTTGCTAGATCAAAATCAGGAATAGTAAATGCCTGTGAAGTGAGTGCATTTCCCAGGCACCAAAGCGTGTCATGCTTTTTGGGGTTAATTGTCAATGCTTCCTCCAACTTTGAAATAGCATCTACAAAATGGTTACTGTTATTCCTATTACAAAAATCTTGAGAGAATTGTACAAGCTGGAAACAAAAATATGTTGAATAAAAAAAGGTAAAATATGTTTAAAGTAAATGAAAAGGATGAAAATCATACTAATATTGATGGCAATAAAAAATTATGATCATTGTTATTCAAAAAAATAATAGCCAAGTTAGACATTATTGAGAGAAATTATAACTAGCCTTATAAATTATTGCTTGAATGAACAAAATTTCGTAAGTATCCCAAGAACAAATAAAAATGACCAATGCGTACACAACATGGTCTGCTCGAGCAGGGATGAATCCGCTCAAGCACCCGACACGTTGTTTACAAAAAAACAACGATGAGAATATAGGGATCGCTCTAATACCAACTGTTGGAAGTAGGTGAGCCTCGTAGATAGGTATTCATAAACTTTTGACCCACTTGATGCAAGGATCAAGTACTTATAAGGCTAAAAACCCAACCCCAAGATCTAAAACCCTAATCTCATGCATTAAGATCAAATAATCCATCAAGAAGATAGATCAAGAAACAAACAAGCACAACTAGATCTACTAAAACAAATATTGACCCACTTGATGCAAGGATCAAGTACTTATAAGGCTAAAAACCCAACCCCAAGATCTAAAACCCTAATCTCATGCATTAAGATCAAATAATCCATCAAGAAGATAGATCAAGAAACAAACAAGCACAACTAGATCTACTAAAACAAATAGATAATAGATCTATACCTTTGGAGCTTGGTTGCGCTCGAATTGAGAAGTTGAAAACTCGATCTCTACGAAAACTCTTTTCGCAGATATTGATTTCTTTTTTCCTTTGTGTTCATCCACGCTATTACCCTCATCAAATGACTTACTCACCCTTCAATTAAGTGTTTTGCACCAACATTGACAACTACACATCCAATAGCCTAGCCGTGACAGAATTGAGCACCAGCTCCATTCCAATATCCCTGGCAATACCAAATATACCATACAACCATACACTAAATTAATTCAAGTAAGTACACCGAACATACCAATCAATCTAATTCAGAAATCCATTTCATGGAGTATATTTTCAGTCAACCCTTCAATTAAGTGTTTTGCACCAACATTGACAACTACACATCCAATAGCCTAGCCGTGACAGAATTGAGCACCAGCTCCATTCCAATATCCCTGGCAATACCAAATATACCATACAACCATACACTAAATTAATTCAAGTAAGTACACCGAACATACCAATCAATCTAATTCAGAAATCCATTTCATGGAGTATATTTTCAGTCAATCTCACAAAGGATGGCGTGTATAAAGAAGAAAGACCATCCTGATTGGCATTTATAGATCACTTGATGCAAGGATCAAATACTTATAAGGCCAAAAACCCAACCCCAAGATCTAAAACCCTAATCTCATGCATTAAGATCAAATAATCCATCAAGAAGATAGATCAAGAAACAAACAAGCACAACTAGATCTACTAAAACAAATAGATAATAGATCTATACCTTTGGAGCTTGGTTGCGCTCGAATTGAGAAGTTGAAAACTCGATCTCTACGAAAACTCTTTTCGCAGATATTGATTTCTTTTTTCCTTTGTGTTCATCCACGCTATTACCCTCATCAAATGACTTACTCACCCTTCAATTAAGTGTTTTGCACCAACATTGACAACTACACATCCAATAGCCTAGCCGTGGCAGAATTGAGCACCAACTCCATTCCAATATCCCTGGCAATACCAAATATACCATACAACCATACACTAAATTAATTCAAGTAAGTACACCGAACATACCAATCAATCTAATTCAGAAATCCATTTCATGGAGTATATTTTCAGTCAATCTCACAAAGGATGGCGTGCATAAAGAAGAAAGACCATCCTGATTGGCATTTATAGATCTATATAAATATATTCCCTGCCACCCACCATTACATGATTCTGTGCAGGGCAAGAGACTATATGAATAATAGCCATTAAATGTGAAATAGAAGAAAGACCATCCTGATTGGCATTCCCTGCCACCCACCATTACATGAAATGTGAAATAATAATCCAATGCATAATCATCAACTGTAACAAGTATTTAAGAAAAGTTGGAAAAGAAGTTATGCATACATGTGACATGCAATCAAATATGAATAGATTCTCGCCGAAACTGACAAATATACTATAGATCTAGTTGGATATGATGGATCTGGTGTGGTCATTGTTACAATGAAGGTGTGCTATGTATGGCAAAGTGCTGTGTGCAAGCAGACCAAACCTGAATTGCACTCACTTGGGCTGTCTTGTTCTATTGTATTTTTATTTTTTTGCGAGAAGTGACATGCTTATGAAATTCTCTACACACCCCCTGCTGGTGGGGAGAAGTGACATGCTTATGAAATTCTCTACACACCCCCTGCTGGTGGGGCCCACTTTGCCAGTAGATTACAGCAAGACCACATCTCTACACATGTGGCTGATGCAAGTTTGCCAAGTAGACGTTGTAGGCCCAACTTCCACCAAGTCCATTTTCTTGGTTTTATTCAAATCTCAAATAAAAACGCCAATCTTTCTTCTTCTACCAAAAAAAAAAATATATATTGTCTGCAAAATCCTATTTTTTCAGTCATTTTTTTTTCTTCCTAATTCTTCTATTGCTAAGTCAATTGATTATTTTATGTAATTATATCCTGTAGATGAAAATTGGGCATTTCGGTTCTCCTCTTCTGTGTGTCAAATTTATCTTTAGTTTTGTATCTTTGGTTTGCTTCACTGTGAATGGCTGCATTTTAAGGTATAGAAATTCAATCTACACCATCAAATTCAAACATTCTCAATACAAAATCAATCCAGTAATAGAGCAAGTGTAGAGACTTACGATGCAATAACAATATTTAATCACAACTTACAATTAATACTAAAGAAGTAATCACACACAAAAATACTAATGAAATGTGTTTTCACCATCTTCCCTGAAATCCCAAAACTATCATGTGGGAAAAAAAATGTTAGTGATAGCTCTATCCAGTAAGACCCCTTGAATTGTTTCCTCTATCCATTAAACATCAAAAGAAAAGCAATAGCTATCCAGTAAGACCCTTGAATTGTTTCCTCTATCCATTAAACATCAAAAGAAAAGCAGTAATCTTGAAAAGCAATAGTAATCTTTCTTTCAAAAACATGAGGCATAAATATTACTTCCCAAAGATTAAACTAACATACTAACTAAGAAGAAGAAGAAGAACTGGAACATGAAAGGAAACCCAAAACTGAAAATACCTGAAAAAGAGAACCATCAACAGAAGAAGGCAAGATAGGTTCGGATTTTGTGGCTTTATGGATTTACAAATTTGGGATCAGATTCAGGGATTAGGATGTTTAGGGTTAGTGTTAGGTCTGTTCATTTCGGAAGAAAAAAATTTAGATTTTATTATATGGGCAGATGACTGGAGAGAGATATAGAGAGAAGAGAGTTTTACCAGAGCAGAGGCTTTGAGGAACACCGCAGGTGGAAGAAAATCGAAGGCCAAACAGGTTTCTTTTGTTTACTTTTACTTTGTGCAATCTTGCATATACATGGAGCCCATAAGCAAACACCCAGCATCCAAGTGTCCCACAAGCAATAGCTGTCATCTAAGTGGGTTCCACAAGAAGTCTTAGAAAACATCCACCCAAAGCAGGAGGGCAGGAGACTAATGGTATAGAAATAAAATCACAAACATTTGCAGGATTATGAATAAGATACAAAGGGGCCCAGAAAGAACACAAAATCACTGATTTTCTACTAAATTTCTCATAACAGAACTCCCACAGTCCAACAACCAAGAGATAAAGAGAGACTCTAAATTCTTCAATTAACCAGCCAAATTTGCAACCTGTCTCCCAAACAGACAAAAGAACCCACCAAAATATCCTAATTCCTCACCAGTGGATACAATCATGCAGGAGACTGAAAGTTAAAATAAAAGAGTGGGCTAAGATGAATTTTGCAGACATAAAGATGCAAAAGACGCAGCTGCTTGAAGATATTCAAAACATGGGATGGCCTCCTCGAGAAAAAGAATAAATAAAATCACTTCTTTCACGGATGGGGACAAAGATTGGACGGGAAGGAGGAAATCATTAAAAATATAGAGGAGTATTTTGCTAATCTTTACTCTAAAGATCGGTGGAAGAGACCCTCCTTAGACAACTTGGTGTTTGCAAAAATAGGAGAGAAGAAGATGCTTTGGCTGGGGAGAGAGTTTGAAGAAGAGGAAGGGCCTTTATTCAAAGATGAATTCATGAGGGAGTTCCACTCAAGAGGGAAGTGGTCAGGTTTCCAGAAACTAACCAATGCAGCAAGCTGAATGGGAACCATATTGCTCTAAGCACGTTCATAGCTCTCAAGAACCTAATCATAAAGCAAGATAGACATGACCATCAAAAACAGACAACAAAATTAATTTCAATTAGAACAAAAAATTTCTGCATGCAATCATGTTTAATACCATTTTTCAGTTAGTATGGAGCCCAATAATGACACACAATGTTAAAAAGAAAGAAAGAAAAAAAAGGGGGGGTCTTTTGTGGGGGGGGGGGGGGGGGGTGTGGGAAGCATGCGGCCATGGTCAGGTTTCCAGAAACTAACCAATGCAGCAAGCTCTGTTGCCAAGCACTTCCTAGCTCTTTCAACAAATTCACAAGCTTCATCATACTGGAGAAGAAACACCACAACAAAGAAATAGAACTGTAAATGGAAAGTTTCAACAAAGAAATAGAAACATCCAATGGCATTTTCTTAGATACAGTCATATGAAAGATGTAGCTAAACACTTGCCTTTAATTCAACATAAGAGTCCATGTGTAGGTGGGAAGCATGCGGCCATAGTCAGGTTTCCAGAAACTAACCAATGCAGCAAGTTCTGTTGCCAAGCACTTCCTAGCTCTTTCAACAAATTCACAAGCTTCATCATACTGGAGAAGAAACACCACAACAAAGAAATAGAACTGTAAATGGAAAGTTTCAGCAAAGAAATAGAAACATCCAATGGCATTTTCTTAGATACAGTCATATGAAAGATGTAGCTAAACACTTGCCTTTAATTCAACATAAGAGTCCATGTGTAAATTTTGTTTGACAGCTTGAACTGGCTATGATAAATAGTGACAGCCTGAGAATGGGGATTGAAGATGCGTGTTGTACTTGTATTCCTTTAGTAGCGACCATTAATATAGACTATATGCCCAGAGTAGCCATACTCTATCCCCCACACTCAATAATCCATATAAGTGTCAGGATCCTCAGCCTCGCACTCAAAAACACATGATACACAATTCAGAGAAATGGCCATCATATGAGTTGAAGAATTAAAGGTGACAAAGGGCATAAGAAAACTTAGTTTGGTTACTAGTTTCTGAAGTATATATATGGCTGCAATCAGTTACCACCATATCCATCCATCATGGCCCAACAATTACTAAAATAAAGTGAGAAAACAATGGCAATTTGAGGCAAAGATTACGAAGAGCATCTTTGAGGCTCTCCATTGGATAATTCACATTAGAAGATTTGCATCACTGCACTTTACAATTCATATGAATCGATTTTTCGCGTAAAAACTACATGAGAAAAATTGTGAATTTTGAGAAAATTAATGAGATGATAGGATAATCCAAAAGAAAAAAAAAATTTCAAATTCATGCTAAATATGATCGTGCACGATGAGAAAGCTCGTATACATCAAAACATAAGTGTTAAATGCTCCACTTGAACCCCCCTAAAAACGACTCAATTTAATAATCCGGTCCACCTAGACTTAGCACAAAAGAAAGATTTCCACTCAAGGCAACCATAATGGCTTTCGCACTATTGTTTTTCAAAAGGCCGTAAAATTTCAACGACAAGCTTCGCTCTTTCTTTCTTTTTCATTTCTCTTGATTTTTTTCCTTTTCAACGGTCCCCAACAATAGGCAGCCCTTTTCATGTACCCGAATCAAGGGTGTACCCAAATCAAGGCAACCATGATGGCTTTCACACTATTGTTTTTCAAAAGGCCGTGTTTTTTTTTTTTTTTTTCTTTTCAATGGTCCCCAACAATAGGCAGCCCTTTTCATGTACCCAAATCAAGGCAACCATAATGGCTTTCGCACTACTGTTTTTCAAAAGGCCATGACTTTTTTTCCTTTTCAACGGTCCCCAACAATAGGCAGCCTTTTTCATGTACCCAAATCAAGGGTGTACCCAAATCAAGGCAACCATGATGGCTTTCACACTATTGTTTTTCAAAAGGCCGTGTTTTTTTTTTTTTTTTTCTTTTCAATGATCCCCAACAATAGGCAGCCCTTTTCATGTACCCAAATCAAGGCAACCATGATGGCTTTCGCACTACTGTTTTTCAAAAGGCCATGACTTTTTTTCCTTTTCAATGGTCCCCAACAATATGCAGCCCTTTTCATGTACCCGAATCAAGGGTGTGCCCAAATCAAGGCAACCATGATGGCTTTCGCACTATTGTTTTTCAAAAGGCCATGACTTTTTTTTCCTTTTCAATGGTCCCCAACAATAGGCAGCCCTTTTCATGTACCCGAATCAAGGGTGTACCCAAATCAAGGCAACCATGATGGCTTTCGCACTATTGTTTTTCAAAAGGCCGTGTTTTTTTTTTCTTTTCAATGGTCCCCAACAATAGGCAGCCCTTTTCATGTACCCAAATCAAGGCAACCATG
Source organism: Camphora micrantha (assembly GCA_003546025.1). Classification (NCBI taxonomy): domain Eukaryota; kingdom Viridiplantae; phylum Streptophyta; class Magnoliopsida; order Laurales; family Lauraceae; genus Camphora; species Camphora micrantha. Next base: position 24,053 of record QPKB01000298.1, read on the forward strand.
ATGGCTTTCGCACTACTGTTTTTCAAAAGGCCATGACATTTTTTTTCCTTTTCAACGGTCCCCAACAATAGGCAGCCCTTTTCATGTACCCGAATCAAGGGTGTACCCAAATCAAGGCAACCATGATGGCTTTCGCACTATTGTTTTTTAAAGGGCCATGAAATTTCAGCGATAAGCTTCTCTATTTCTTCTTTTTTCTTTTCTCTTGAATTTTTATTCCTTTTTTAACGGTCCCCAGCAATAGGCAGCCCTTTTCATATACCCGAATCAAGGCAACCATGATGGCTTTCGCACTATTATTTTTCAAAATGCCATGATTTTTTTTCCTTTACAACGGTCCCCAACAATAGGCAGCCCTTTTCATGTACCTGAATCAAGGGTGTACCCAAATCAAGGCAACCATGATGGCTTTCGCACTATTATTTTTCAAAAGGCCGTGATATTTCAGCGACAAGCTTCTCTCTTTCTTCTTTTTTCTTTCCTCTTGATTTTTTTTATTTTCAACGGTCCCCAACAATAGGCAGCCCTTTTCATGTACCCGAATTAATTCACTAATTTGTGGAAAAATCCACCCAAATGAACGAGGAAACCTATAAAACTAAGGTTTGGTTTTCCTTCATATATTCAATCAAGTAGTAAAAAGAAATGGAAATCATTGTTTCACATTTAAAGCTTTTGAAAATGTATAGGAACTGTGCAATGTGAAATGATTAAAATTTATCACTTCTTCAAAAAGATTTCCGCAAACAAAAATTCTCTTTTGTCAAAAGTTTTGAGAATTCAAAAATTCAAGCTATCTTCCATATATTGAAAATTATCTCAAAATAAAAAAATAAAAAGAAATTTTATAGAAAATAAAAAGCCAAAGATAAACAGCAAAATTCTAAAAAGAAATTTGAAAAACTTCTTAAATATAGAAAATAAAGATAAAGAAAAAGGTGTGAAATTTTTGTCTAAAAATAGGCAAGTGTGCTTGTCCCCACCCCCCAACCTATGATGAACATCCTCCTCATACTATGCATGCAATGCAAAAGAATATAAAACATGACGAATAAAAGTAGACAAGGGTAAAGTGAAGACACCGGAAAACGTGCATGCAATGCAAAACATGACGAACAAAAGTAGACAAGGGTAAAGTGAAAACACCGGAAAATGTGAAGCTTTTTCGAAGCTTGTCAACAATTAGACAAAATCCATAAAAACAAACAAAAAGAAAAAGAAGTTACCCTACTGGCAACACAACTTGGAATCGACCCGGATCCTACAAAAATTTTAGTTGTATGCCCATTGTTACAAAGCTTTGCTCGTTATTTGCGATGCCCATAGCTGTCCAAACCGTGCAATTACCCGATTAAATTAAATAATTCAACTTGAATTGCGAATTTTCTTTTTTCAAATGGTGATATTTGCATTAAGTAGAGAGATGATGTACATCAAAGGGCGTAAAAGCTCAACATCAAAAGGACAACATTACAAAAGTACTATCGATCTGGTCTAAAAAGAAGATTCATACTTTAGAGTTTCCAGGTTAAGTCCTCTAAGTAACCGGGAAATGAAGGGGTTGGTTGGTCATTCAACCTCATTACATATGTTATGGTACCTCATGTCTTTAGTCAGGTTCTAGTTTTTGCATAATAAAAGCAAAGAAAACATAAATAATAACTAGAAAAATGAAAACAACTCTCCATGATGAGAAACAATGATCCGTCACAAAATAACGTTCACACAGGACCCTATAGCAAGCGTAATTCCCAATAACCTTATAGAACTGCCATTGAAGATATTAACTTAATAGACCATAAAAGAAAAGGCATGCTACAAGTGAAACAGTCAGAGAACAAAGAGTAGTCCATAAATCAAAGGGATCTCGGATATTCAAAGACACGAAGTACAATAGGAGCACATTCGATACTAGAATGTCAGTAACCTTGAGGGGAGAACATCAAAATGAAGCCCAATCAAACAATAAACCACTAGGCGCCGGGCAGAAATTTGGGAGCATGCATAGGCAGTCGTTAAATGAGACATGGCAGTAAAAAAGTGCTTGGATCACAAATTTTGAAGGAAAAAAAAAAAAAAAAAACAAACACTAGGTAGGATCACAAAAGTTGTCCAAATAAAGACATTATTTCATCAACTTGTTCTACTATGTGTCAATCATATAAAATCAATGTGAACTATATGTCTTTTATTTTAGAATGTTTTAAAGCTAACAAATGAAAATGAATATCCTCTATAGACAAATGGCATGAGGAGACACCTATTGTAGAGTTCCCTCCAACATCTAGTTTGTCATTCACTCATCCGTCAAGTATGTTACAAAGAAACAAAAGAAAAAAAGAAAGAAAGGATCACACAGTTCAAGGTAGTTTTTTTATATAATATTTAATTAGAATATACATTGAAATCATTGAAGCCTTACCGCTACCACTTGTACCAACAATAGCAACACTACTTCCCGCTGATATAACATAAGATATTCCATTAAGTATCTTTCGCTCTATTAGGTATCTGAAATAAGAAAAGAAACAAAAGAAACTGTGTTCACAAATCAATAAAACTTGAAACAGGGATAGAAATGGGAATGAAAGTATGATAAAAGCCTGAAATAAAGACAAGAAAAAATACACACTAAAAACTTTTAATTTTAAAAAGATGCCCAAAATAAAATGTTCCACCAATATAAGATGAACTTTAGCAATAATACATAAAGCATCTAAACCAAAATAACAAACGCTTTTTAAAAGAATCATATTAGAAAAATTTAAAGATGTGAACGAACATAAAGATGTCAAAAGTAACAACAAAAGAAATTAAGAAAATAAAAACTGTTATACACCAAAATACCGGTAAGGAGAACTGATGTAGCAGTTACTCTATAGAATAGCCTGGCAGCATAAACAAATCTTATGTTTATACTACTAGGATCTAGTGTCTCCTAAAATGCAAAAACACAAACAGCAGTAAGCAAAGACAAGCCAAAAAAAAAAGACCTTGCAGCACTGTTGGAAAATGCCCAACCACTAGGCCATGGGTTCTAGTTAAGCTACCAGTTAAAATGAAGATATGATGATCCCAACCACGGACGTTTTCCACCTATGCACGCCATGATGATCCCAAGTTCAGTTCCTAACCCCAAAGTTGTGAAATGCAAGTTCTTCATTAGTCCTATTCCTATCAGAGAGAATTTTAGAGCAAATAAAAAAAAAGAAAAAGAAGAAAATAAAAGACACTTGTTGTTGAAGTGCTACTATAAATAGTCCATATGTATTACATTAAGTGCCATCACTTAACACACTAACAGGGGAAGAGGAAAACAAATACAATTGTGCTCCTAATGTACATCACCCTTTCCAATCTAAGTATCAAAGTTCTTTGAATTTGGTAATTAAGTAGGCATTCCTACACTAGGTTTTTTTTTTTTTTTTTTTTTTTTTTTTTGAATGGTTACTCTCATTAAAAAAAAAAAAAAAAAAAGACAGAACAAGAGATGGGAACGCATTCCTACACTAGTTGCAAAGAAAATCAAGTTCAACCAAAATCAAATTGCAAAGAAAATCATATTTTCATTTTTATAGCATTCAACACTAGTTTCTAGTAATTACTCAATCTGAGTTTCCAAACAAAATTAGGACCTATTTATAATAGCATCCAATGTTCAACACTGGCTTCTCGTAATTATTCAATCTAAGTTCCAAACAAACTTAGGACCTATAAACTATAAAGTCATCCAATGTCCAACTGTTCAAATGTTCAGTAAAACGCAAGTTACAAAAGAGACCCATCTTTTCATTTTATACTGAAAAATTGGAATACCATTGTTGGGGGAAATGGCTTTGGAGATTGGGAGACAAATCAGAAGGCCTATGGAGGAAGGTTTTGTTGGCCAAATACGGCAATCAAAGGGATGGATGGGAGATAAAAGACGGCAGGAATAGATTCTCACCGATATGGAAAGGGATAACTTCAGTTAGGAGAAGTTTATACAAAACATAAAATATCAAGTTTGTTCGGGGGAAAAGATTCTCTTTTGGAAAGACACATGGATAGGGGAGATGCCGCTGGCCAAGCAATTCGCAAATCTGTTTAATTGCATTTTGACAAAGGAAGCAAATGTCAAAAGCTATTTTGGTATAGGCAACAATAACGAGGTCATATGGAGCCCCAGATTCCGAAGAAATTTGAGGGACATTGAGGAAACGCAATTTGTACCCCTACTAAACCTTCTTTCAAACATGCTTATCCCGGAAGAAGGGGAGGATAACATGATCTAGATAGCATCAAAAGACAGCTCTTTCTCTGTATCATCATTCTACTCGGCCATTTCTAGAAGGACAGAGAGGAGATGCCAGATAAAGAACATTTGGACGCATAAGGCCCCACCAAGAATTGTGGTGTTTGGCTGGTTAGTTCTCCGAGGACGGATCCTCACAACGTAAAATCTTAAACGAAGAGGGAAGATTGTGGTCAATGCATGCCCCATGTGTTTGGAGAATGAGGAAACAATTGACCCCCTACTACTGCAGTGTAACATTGCTATGAAGATTTGGAACACTCTAATTAGTTGGTTTGGCTGCAGTTGGGTCTTCCCAAAGCATGTTCAAGACTTGTACATGGCCTAGAGATCTCCAATTGGGTCACAAAAGGGGAAGGAGATGTGGAAGCTCACCTTTCTTGCAGTAATTTGGCAAATATAGAAGGAAAGGAACGCAAGATGTTTTGAGGGAGCCGACACTAATGGAGACTAGATTTGTGGAAAGATTAAATTTTCCATGGCTCAAGGGGTGTCAATAAACCCCATTTTCAAAGCCTATACTTTAGACCAAATCATGTTCAACCGGAGCAAGGTGGCTGTCCTGTAGTAATGTTTTGGGGTTTGTGACTGTCCTATATTAATAATTGGGGTCATTCTAGGTTGTTTTTGTAGAGTCCAGATCCCCTGTTTGGACCAAACAGGGAAGCCCTGTTTGGACCAATGAGGGGGTGACACATGGGGAGGATGATGTCAAATCAGCCGACTCATCTCCTACAATGAAAAAAAAAAAAGCACCTCCTCCCATGTGTCACCCTTTTATTGGTCCAAACAAGGGGACCAAACAGGGGATCCGGATTCATTTTTGTAAGGTTTATTCCCTTTGTTTCATGCTTTCAGGGGGGTCCATTGTACTGTTCTTTTCTCAATACAAAATCCGGATTCATTTTTGTAAGGTTTATCCCCTTTGTTTCATGCTTTCAGGGGGGTCCATTGTACTGTTCTTTTCTCAATACAAATCTATTGTACTGTTTTGCACCTAAATGAATTTAACTATTAAAAAAAATTACCAATAGAACCCAGCATAATAGCTCTTCAAGGGATGCATGCCAAAGACGCAATAATATCTAACCAAACTACGCAAATGATACACATTAAAAAAAAAAAAAAAAAAAACAAAAAAAGACAACAACCCCAATCTCAACATCATCAATTAATCAAGAAAGACGAAAGGACTACTGCCCACCAACATCCACCAAAACCCTATATTCCACTCCAACAACAAAACAGGAGAGAAAAATTAAAAACAGAATCAAAGATCACAGACTTAACAATACTTCCAAGAAAAGATCTAACACAAATTTGCCTAATACTACATTAAGAGATTAAGAACAAACCCTAGAAAAAAGAAACTCAAATCTAATTTCAGCAAAAACCCATGACCATCATAAACCAAGAAACACAAATATGCCCAGCAACGTCCACCAAAAATCTAAGTTCCATTCAACTACCAAAAATCCATCAAGAAAACCTGGAAACAGACTGAAAAATTACAAACCCAACCTATTAAACACTCACCCAGGACTTCTTTCTGCAGACACACGTTAAGAGATTAGATACAAACCTTTAAAAGAAAAAAACCCAGTCTAATTCCACAAACAAAAACTCACCATCGTCAACACAAAAACAGCCAACGTCAATCCACCGAAATCCTAAATTCATTCAATTATAATAACAGATCAACCAAACCAAGAACACCCCAGAAAAAGAAATCAAAGATTAGGTACAAACCCTTAAAAAAAAAAAAAACAATCTTGTTTCAAATTTTAACAACAACACAAATCAAGAAACACAAGACCCCCAAATTCAATCAAACCAACACCAACCCAGAATAATAAACCAAATAATAAGGGATCCATTACCAGGATGGGAAGCACGGCCTGATCGACCTTGACGAACTCTGCATCCCAGGCCCTCCGCGGACCGATCATCTTCTTGCAGTCCTCGATGACCTTGGTGAGGATCTTTCCAGTGACGTTGGAGAGAGGGATTCCATTGTCGATGCGATCGTCTTCGGTCATGCGCTTAATGGTCTGCGACTGCAGAGCGACCGCCTCATCGACGTCGAATGTCTCACCGTCCCAGCTCTTCAGAGTAATCTTCTTCGTGGGAGGCATGGAAGGAGTGAAAAGGAGAGAGATCGGTCGAGCGTAGAATAGGAAGAAGAAGAAAGTCAGAAACCCTAATTGCAGAGAGATTAGGATTTCGGAGAAGAGAAGAATTTGCGTTTCTATGCGCATAAGAAAGTGTCAGCGTCCTAACTAGGGTAACCTTAGTTGGGTCTATTACATAATTTTCCTTCCTTAACGTATCTATTTTTAACGGTTTGGCACTTGGCCCACCTTGTGGGGTTCCGCTCCGCTCTTTAACCTAGGCTTTCTCATTGTTAAATCCTTATGTTTTCAATTTAGGTGGGCGGGCCCCACTTTAGAATTTCACCCACAAAAACCCACCACTGAGGATACCCATTATACCTTTAGGCTAGCCATTTATCCGCAGGCAGGGCCAATTGTGGGAATCAATAGCCTACATGGCCAATAAGTATTTGATATTGAGTTAAGATGGTTGATGCGGAAAGCATACTTTGAGAAAAAGATGCCCATAGCTTGTTCTGAAAGTTATTTTTGGCACATCTTGTTCTCTGACCCTTAACTTGATTGTAGCCTGGCGTTAGATCTATCTTAGAAAAGTGCATCGTGCCTTGTAATTTGTCAAACAATTCATTTATTCTCAGCAGAGGGTGCTTGTTCTTGATCGTTATTTGATTCAACTGTCTATTATCTACGCATTCTCAACGAACGGTCCTTCTTGATGAAAAGAATCAGTGCTCCCCAATGATCAACAGCCCCAAGTGCAAGGCTGCGGCATGCGATGTAGTGATAACCCGTTGAGTCCGGGGTCGATCTATGTGGAGCGAAAAAGAAACAACTAATTCCTACCTGTCCTATGAAAAATCAAAAATTAGCTGAAATAAAATCTATACAAACCCAATCCAATACACTTGAATTTAAATTAAATTACACCAGTTATAGCCTATTAAAAAGTCCTATTAAAAAAGCCTAAGCTAAAAATCCTAAACTAATAAACTGCATCACTATAGGAAGAGTTAGAAAAACCGATTGCATAAAAAAAATCAGAAAATTAGTAATTAAATAAATAAACATCAGAATGTGAATCATGTAGTTCTAGACTCCGAATCAGTTGTTTTTTATATTTAAAATACGTACGGTGTCAATTCAAGTTCCTCCCGTTAGGATGAGCCAAGGCGTGTGTTTAAATTGTTAATTGATGAGAGATTTCACATGACTCAAAGCTCCAATCAAGTATTTTCATTACTATCATTAGCCCGAAGCATTTGCTATATACAGGAAAAATAGCGAATTACAGAAACAAATTATAATGATGAGATCACCCCTCCGTCTTCATCTTCTACTCTTAAAAAAATCAAATTCAAGCCTCACAAGATGAAGAAGAAGAAGAAGAGAGAAAGAGAGAGAGAGAGAGGGGGGGGGGGTGGAAAGAGATTGGAGAGAGAGGGAGAGTGAGTGTGGGATTTTTGGGACTAGATGGTATGGGCGTGCAACCCCTTGGACTCCCTTTTATTATGTCTTAAATTTCTTGATCGCAAAAATTTGAATTTGGAAAGGTTCATTTCTTTTATTCTAAGTTATAGTGTTTTTAGGAAATTTTTCTTTAAAATTTTGAATTTGCTTCTACCTTTGGTTCTTTGACTAGCTCCTTCTAATTTTAGGACTCTTCCTTGCTTGCAAATCTCCACACTTGGGCCTGCTTGATTTCTTCAAAAATCCCCAAAATCTGAATTTTCAAAACATTACAATGAAGCTGGGACCCACTTGGGCATGCAACACATGGGAGAAACCATGTTGGACGTCCCTTCCATCTTGAAGTTATTTCTTGCTCGCTTTCTTTTCTTTCTCCTCTCTTTCCTTCTCTAACTTTCCTTGCTTCTCAAGTATTTTGGATTCATTTCCTTCTTTATCTTTAATTTGAGTTTTGAGATTTCAAAAATCTTAAAATAAGTAAGGAATTTTGATTTTTTGAAAAAAAGGGACCCACCATGGCCACCCCGCCTTGGGATTCATGCTTGATGCGAGACCCTAATTTTTAAATGGGGTCATTAGTCATAATTGTCCAGTTTAGCCTAATTAGTCTTGATTAGTCATTTGATTTGAGATTTTTTGTGATTTCTGATTTTTAGGTGACTTGCTAATATTTTGAATAATCCATAGGACGCTTTGTGCAAATTTTGGATAAACTTCACCTCTTAAGTGAAGTTCCAGCAGATTCTCCCTCTCTCTATCTCTCCCGTCTCTCTCTGGCTCTCTCTCTCAGACGATCGACCAAGCCAGCCTCTCCCTCTCCAGCTCTCTTCCTCTCATCAGCTATCACCATCAATCCACCATCATCACCATCTTCTTCTTCATCTTCTTCCTTGTTCTTCTTTCTTGATGGAGCTTTTGGAAGGGCTTTGTCAAGTGGGTTTGAGGGAATTCTTAGAAAAATCAGTAGTGACCAGCTTATCTCAGTTTTGAGGCAAGTTTCTGATATGTTAAACATGAATATATATTTTGAATTAAAAAAATTATACTGAATTTCAGATTATTTCAATTAATTTCCAGATTTTAACTCAGGTGATGATTTAGTAGATTTACTTAGAAATTATATGTTTTTCTTAGATTAAATGTTTTTCAGAGAAGGATGAACTGGAACAAACCTCAAACAGAGAAATCCTGAAACTGGGATTCTTAAAACCCCAGTGTACCCGGTCGACCGGCCACACATGATTCGCAAACCAGACACATTGCAGGTTGACTATGATGTCGACCGGATACACTGTATTTTCCCAATTTGGCACCACGTTTGAACTTTATCAAAATCAGTTTGCAAGATATTTCAGTTAAAACTAGAATTAGAACTTGAGTAATTTTATCAACAGCTAGTCATATTAGATATAGACTTTGGTGACGTACTAAAAAGAATGATGGTATCTACACCAGCAACTCCCAATAATGAATCATCTCATCATACCCCTAATGAAACAGGATCATTATTAATATGAGGTGAATTGTGACCACAAATCACCAACCACAAAGTGCAATCCAAAAAGTGATAGAAATTTGGTGCAGTCCACCTAAGAATGATATTAAATGTCATGCACCCACCCATGTTGGAAATGTGTGGGCCGGGCCACCCAAATGGAAAGAAATGATAGGACCCACTAAAATAATCAAAATGACACTCAGAATTGTGGAGATATAGTTGGACTAACCCCGACAACATAAATATGGTGCACCCTGAGAGATAAAAATATCACAAGAGTGTCAAAATGATGAAATCATGGTGAGACTACTTCAAATGATAGGAAACCCTATATTTTCTTGTTCTTGTTTGGTTAGGAGCAAATAAAAGGAAATAGAGAGAAATATAGAGAAACATAAAGAGAAGCCATGGCAATGAACCTGGTTATATTTCGTAACCAGTTTTTTCTCATCCAGTTCTAATTGAATCGAACATGAAATTTGAGATTTTTTTTTCTTTGGATATTTCTAAGGTCTTTGACCCAACAGGACTAATCTCCCAAGTGTCCCCCCGCTAAACCCACGTAACCATTCAACGGGCAAATTTGGGGCTGTTTTGAATACAAGATGTGCGGAGCAAACCCATGCCTTATACCACGCCACTAACTCCCAAGTGAGTTTTTCCTGCATTAGATGTGATTCAGTGTTCTTTAATTGTTGTTGAGGCTGTGTGAAAGCATCTGATGTTGTAGTGAATTTTCTTTTTATCTTAGATTTTTGCGGATGATTTTGAAAATTTATGAACTTGCTTACAAGTCAAGAGATTTTTTTTCCTGTTTGATATTCAGAGGTTTATTGGGTAACATAAAATGCATCTCTATTTATATCATCTACTGCTATGCTAATTGACGTATACCACTGAAATATGTTGTTTTCGTATACATGGCAATTTATTTGGTTAGCACAAACACTCTCTTTGTCCTTAGTGCATCTAGTGAGAAAGTTTAAGTATAAGATGACACTAGCATAGTATCCCGTGCCGAGCATGAGTATGTTCATTGAAATTAAATATTCATACTTTGGAAAATAAGCATCGACTTGAATGACAGCCAAAATACGACACACAATGGTAAATTTTTAGAAAGAAAAAAATATGACCATACTTATTTTCACAATTGAGAGTAGGTAAAGTAGAAAAAGAATTTGAGAAATGATGTAGAATAAAATAAAATAAAAATATGCAGAAATGTAATAGGAGATGTGGACAGAAAAGAGTTTTTACCAAAACCAAAAGAGGAAAGTGGGGAATAGACATGGGTAATTATATGACATAAAATAGGTGTTGCATGGGATAAGAAGTGGATAGTTAAAAGAGATAATGGAGGAGAGAATAATAACTTAAGGTCAAAATTATAACCAACGGTCCAAATTAGATTGAAAAGGCTTGACTGTAATATAGTATAATTGGATCAATGTTGGAAAATTAGAAAATAAAAAGAGAACAAATTTTTTTTAAGTTTTTATGTGAAATAAAAAGAGATTAAAATAAGTTTAAGTAATTCCTTTTACATTTAAAAATAGGTACTTAAATAAAAAAAAGGAAAACAATGACTACTCCCAGTAATAATAGATGGATGCTTGTTATTAGTGAAGTATGCCCAAAAGCATAAAGGCTAAAAGACAAGTTTTAAAGATTCTCCGGAGGAACTTGTTTTTATTTGGTGTTGGGCCTACCATTTGATTGATTTATTGTAAAACGCATCATTAAAATAAATACAATAAAAAAATGCAAAATAGATAATGTAAAAATAGAAGAAAAAAATCTAAGCCAACTTCACCAGGTCAAAACAGGCTTTCATAATAAAATCAAGTCATAGGTCTTGATCAACTTTTCTGTAAGTATTCTTAATCATACCAGCCCTAAGTATATACTAGTAGGGTCTCATATAAGAAATCATACAAATAATATGGTGCATATTTCTCTTTGTAACAATTGTGACAACATGTCAAACCTATAATGTTAATAGGCCGGCCTTTAAGATATTAACTACTTAAAAACAATGGTTTCCCTAATATCAGTATTAGGACATAGCTTACTCTAATTGGGAGTTGAGACCACCATAAGCTTAAAAATTTGTGAAAATATTAACAATATGATGCATTTCAAATGCGATCAATTTAAACGGTGGGCTTGATTTCAGTAAGAGTGAAATTCAATCCCACTAATGTTGGGCCAATAGTTTTGTCCGGCTTGAATCAAGGAGGGGACGCCACAAATTGGCTTTCGATGATCCCAAGTTTTGGCTCGTATGTTATAAGACAAAGACTAGACCAACTATTACCCATCGAGTAGAATGTTAGTCAATTAGGAAAAAAACACATGCAAAAAATGAATATAGTGGAAAGGTCAATGTTCAGATAGATGTGTGGTAAAATTAGTAAAGAGAAAATAATGAAGACATTCAAGAGGCAGTATCAATGGATGATAAATCCCGAAAAACTCATTTGAAAGAGTTTCTATATGTCCGATGCAAGCCAAGCCAATTAAAGTATGCATGAGCAAAAATCCCTCTATGCAAGTCGATGACCCACAAGGAAAAAGAGTAGACTAAAGTGGACATGAATTGAAGCATTAAGGTTAGATCCAAAGAACTGTAACATAACCAAGAATTTGGCCTTAAATAGGCTAGAGTTGCGAAACAAAATTCATGTGGCAGACCCTACACAGTTGGGACAATACTTTGATGATGATGTTATAAAATATCATGTTCAGCTATTAAGAATTTGAAGAGAGAATTTCTTTAATCACTATATCTCTTCAATCAATTACCACTATAGAGAGAAATTACTATATGTTACAAGAGATCTTGCTCACCTATTAAGGAAATCGAAGAGAGACGAGGAAACCGAAGAGATCCTGTTCAACTATATATAAAAAGAAATCTTCTACTCAACTGGATAGTGGGCAGTCAGGTATCTTATTATAAGGAAATCAAAATCTTATACTTGGGTAGTCACACATCTTACAAGGAAACTTGTTCTCAAATGGAGATGTCTTGAAGCATATGATCTCATAAGGAAATTGAAATCTTGTACCCTGTCTCCAATAGTAAAATATCATAGGTAAAGACACCGTATTGTATACTCAATTGGAATTGGAATACTGAAACAAAATTGAAAAACAGTCAAAATCAATCATAATTAAAATAAGGGTGGTCAAAGCCATTCGCTTACGTGTGTAATAATTCTTCAAATGACACGCATCAATCGGCATTTCACTATAGCAATCCACAAACAGCTAGCTTTAAAGGTCATAATTCTCGTAAGTGATATTGTGCAAGACAACATTCAAGTGATCTTAGATCTTATACTTAATTCTACACCTCGTTAACCTCGTTAACAAATTTAGAGCCAGAACAAGCATATCTTGGGTCCAACCCACTTTGCGCATAAACTGAGTACAACCCTTTTTGAAGCCTTGATAGTTTATGGGATAAACCATTGACTCTTTTTCGAGCTTGCAATCCTTTAACAAAAAGAGAAAGATATATAGGGAAGCAAAACTAAACTTATTTGGAGACTAGAAGCCAGAATTTTCTATGTATTCCATTTTTTTAGGGGGAAAACAGATAAACCCTGATTTAAAGTTCAAAACTGAGGTAGAAGATGATGGCTGATTAATATATTTTTAGCCCCCAAAAAAAAAAAAAAAAAAAAAAAAAAAAAACATATGACCAAATCAATGAATGCCAAATCAAAAAACATTCCCCATTTTCAAAATGCCATATTGCAACAAAAATTTTAAAAGCCCGCAAGATTACCCAAGGAATGGGTATAAGTGGTGCTGTTTTTATCTTGCCGGTGGAGGAAGATGAGATTTTGCCATCCCCGCCCATGCAACAATAACAACTGCGAGAATTGCCCACCCTAATATGTCATACTTGAGATCGTTGCTTTCCTTTTTCTTGGAAGCCTGAGAAAGAAGAATCATATAATAATTTCAATAATGCTTGAGCACACTCCTAACACCGATTTAAAATAACAGAAGTAAGCATCAACCCAATGGTGATTAACATAAACCAATAGAAAGACCAACTGATGATTGCACAGAACAGAATAAAATAATCCTTAATAAAAGAATATCTAGCATCCTAAGGCCTTAAATATGTACAAGTGGACAAATGACAGGGTTATCTCAACCACTACCCAGTGGTGCACCATGGATAAATCGATAGAAAGTTCAAACCCTATGAAGGACAACCTAAATATACAAGGTTCGGGAAAAATACAACTACCATTCATGTTCAACATGATACAGGCCAAGTACTCAATGACTACAATCTTTCAATATGGTTGATTTCTTTGGGGCAAATCTACATCCACAATGGGATTTTTTTATAACATAAATCCACAATGTGATCCACTAGATGAAATGTCTGGACACTTGGTTCATGGTCTATAATGTGCCAATTAAAATCCTAGTGGTGCTTTGGATCCTCTATTTGAGGATGTTATAACTCCACTGACATCACTGTCAGAGGACGAGACCTCGACGAGTCCTAATCTGTATAAATTATTTAATCAAGAAAAATCTATGGTAAGTAATGAAGTATATGTTCCATGACATTGCAAATCTTAGAACCAGAACTTGTTATTTGTATGAATGTGAGACCCACCTCTGGGCCCTTATGTGGGCTGCGTTACTAGTTGAAGTATCCAAAGGCAACTAGCTTTTTTTTTTTTTTTTGAATGATGGCAACTAGCTTATTTCTTTTCAAAATAGGCAAGGGGTTGTTTGTTTGCACCCATTACACATCAACACGTTTGTTTGCGCCCGTTTATACATCAAAAGCGTAAATGAGGTGTTAAAATGGTGTAAATGAGGTAATTTTACACATGAAAATTTTCACACCAGAAAAGTTGTGAAAGTGTTTCACTTCTTTTTGGCTAGAATGGCGCCATAAGAAGTCTTGCCTGGGATAGATAGTGGTGTCAAACCCTGGAGCCATTTTTTAGTTTTTGCAACTCTTGTGGCCCAGATTTTTAACCCAAACCGTTTTGTTTTTTATTGACCCATTAAACCCAAAATGTTTAGTTTCCTGTCTTAAATATTCACAGATTTTGATATGAATGAAAAATTTTCGTATGTAACCCAAATCACTCAACATTTACTCATGTGAACATTGTGCTTCCAAACAAACATAGTAATGTGTTTCACATGAGTGAATTTTTCAAATGTAAATTCACAGGCGCAAATCTTACATATGTAAACCCATTGGCATATCCCATGTGTGAAAGGCAAACAACCCCCTAAAAGAAAAGGACCGGCAAAGAAATCAGACCTTCACATTCAAAGCAGATGAACTTGCTACTGCTGCTACCTGTTGAATGACTCCTTGCCTCTGAATCTCTGAATGCAACTCAGCAGCCTTGAAGAAAATGATGTCTATGACAGTAAGATCTCAAATACAGTAATCTACAGAGGTGAAAGTAAGATTTCAAATAAAGTGATTTCCAAAAGTCCAGAGAATATTGTGGTTATTTTCTTTAAGTAACAGGACACAAGCCTACAACTTCGTCATTGCTACAATGAAGAATGATGTGGTTATTTAGCAATACCAAACAACAGTCTATTCTATAGATAAATGCCCTACACAAATTAGATACAAATGGCGTAAAAAACATTTTCCTTAATAGATAAAACAAAGTCATTAATTAGGGGTAACATCAATAGGAGATAAAATTAGGGAAACCCGTTTGAGATGGTTTGAGCACGTCCAATGCAGTCCGGCAACAACGACGATAAGAAAAAGTTTGGCTTTTCAAGTTTATGGCCTACCAAGGGGAAAGGGTAGGCCGAAGAGGACTTGGATGGATGATGTAGTACGGAAGGCCCAGGGTTGCTCGATCCCGGATCTTGGCTGTGTCAGTAGAGGTTGTAAAAATAGATATGAAGAAGTGCAACTTATATGAGAATTTGGCTCAGGATAGATCGGAATGAAGAAATAGAATTCATGTAGCCGACCCCAAAATAGTTGGGACAAGGCTTTGATGATGATGATAAAACAAATAGTCTCATATCAAAGTAATCATGTTTTCAGTATCTCGTGCAGTAATATGGTCAAAATGGAAAGAACCATAGATATATGGAGAGGAAACAAAATTACAGACATGCGGACCACCAAAATAAGGAAAAGATAATGGGTTTTTGCTGTCACATGGATCATTAGAAGAAGAAAAACTTATTCATACATTGGTACTTTATGCGTACATCATACCTTATACAGATCTGTTGTGTTCTCTTTTGCGAAACCATAGTATGATGTCTAACGTAAACTTTTAATTTTACCCAAGAGATTAGTTACAACTTTTAATTTTGCGAAACCATAGTATGATACCATTTAAAAAAAAGAAGTAAATATTGTGAATACCGGCATTTAGTTACAACATTGTTTTCTCACCTCAGGATCATTTGTGTTTAACAATTTCCATGTGTTAACATTTGCACATGCGAACATGTGCTTTGATTTTTTACATATGGAAGTTAATGGTATGTAAAAATGCCAAATGAGTTCTTTGCATTGAGTTTTATCTACACCTTATACCCTTAAATGTACACCTTCGTCATTTCATTATCACCATGGGCCCCAAAGAACCCTTTTTGAAAGCCTATGATACTAGATACGGATACGAGTACAAACACGGATATGGAGATTATTAGAGTTAAGACTTTGCACTTTTGAAAACTTAGGATATGGCTATGAATACGTGTCCTAGTTTTTTCTTTAGAGATTATCATGAATTAATGAGTTATCATTGTTAGCATTCATTTCTAACGATTTTTTTTTTATGTTGAAATGTATGAAAATCAAACGAACTATATGAAATAATGGACTTGGTAAGTAGGATATTCTAAACTTGTGCACTTGCAGTATCGGATATCAATACGAGTGTTATATCGGTCTGACATGAATAAGTTGGGCTTGTACAAGCTATGCTGCACAGATATGGCATTGATACGGCAGGGACAAGTCGTAGACATGACAGGGACACGAATTTTACACATAAAAAGTGAAGTATCAGATACGATACGACACGATATGTTGCTCATTTTGAAGTATCCGTGCATCATAGTGTACAAGTCTCTGGGTATCACAATAAAAAACTACATCAAACCCCTCAAGGCTAAAAAAAAAAAAAAAAACCACAAGCATGCTCACGCGTAATCTCTTCTTCCTCCCAACAAAAATATGCTTATATCAAATGAACCATCTCTCTCTCTCTCTCTCTCTCCATTTAATAACTACAAATATCTCCCTTCGTTTTTTGGGCCTTTTGAAACCAGTATATCCTTATTATACTGTACAATTCTTTTAAGAAATGAATTACAGTCACCATTTTAATAATAATAATATTAATAACTACAAATATCTGCTGCCAATTTTCAAGGGTTTTGATGGGGCTCTTGATGGATTTTGTTGGAAGTTTGATGGGCTTTTCTTGGTGGTGTTGATGAGGTTTTTTACAGCTGTAGATGAATCTCAGAATGTAAGACCCCATCCCTAGTGATTTCTATTAGTGTTAATTAATTATTGTTTTTAACTTTAAGTGAGATTAGTGGATTTGTATTAAGTTTGGGTTAGAATAGCTTTTAAATAGCTTTGGAGAATTTTGAGTGCCTTCTTGATTTAGTGGGACCCTTTAGAGGTTTCTTTTAGCGACTTTGTGTGTACTTGGGAGATTATTCGAGATTCCATAAATTCGTGTTTTAACTCCGTTTGACTCATCTCGTAAACCTTTACAACTTTCATGTTTAATCCCGTTCTCATTCGAAACCCCAAAACTCTACTTTTTCTAATGTTAGGGGCCAAACATTTTTACACAAAATCTGGACACTATTTTCAATGTCTCTGAAACCCGTAAAATATATACTTTTTTAGAAACTAGATTTTTTCGGCGAACAATTCTTCCTTCTTCGTCAAATTCATCCGAGGCCCGGAAATCCATGTTCTTCTTCTTCTTCTTCTTGTTTTCTCCATCTCAATCCACTATTACTTCTTGCTAAATGGAGAAATGCATGTCATCATCTTCTTCCTCTCCTTGAAGGCTTCCCATTGATATCTTTTATAGAGGAATCCAACTGCTTTAGGATCTCCTTTGAGCTAGCTCTTGCTATTAGAGGATTTTCCAAGTAAGCAATCTCTCCAATCTTCTAGATTTGTATTCTTGTAGCCTTAGAGAGCCTTCATCTCCATTATTAGAAGCTCTCTTTCTATTTCCTTGTTTTGACCATTTAGGGTTCTAAATGGGTTGATTTGGGGGGTTTTTGTGTAGCCTGGTGTTTTTGAAGTATTGAAGTGTGATTAGGAGCTTGACTTACTAGCTTGGACCCAAGGCAAGTGAATGAATGAGATATGAATGTGCTTGTATTATTTTTATGGATTTTTCTCTTGATTCTTACTTTTTAACTAATCATGTTTAACCTTGATTTATTTTAATGTATAGTTTATTAAACATGCGTTTTAATGCTCATATATTTTGATGCATTTCATTGAATTCAATTTTTGAAATGGGTTCCTTTTGAGATGGTATTTTTATGCTTGGACTATTGGATGTATGAAGTGATTGATGGAAATTTGGATGGTTCGATTTGAAGGAATGGAAATGAAGTGTTGAAATGGTGTAATGGAGGAGCTTTGAGCTCATTTTATTGCAGGAAAGGAACTCCGGAGTTAAGCATGCTTTGGGTGGGAGCAGTACTGGGATAGGTGACCGCCTGGGAAGTCCTCGAGCGTGCACGTTGGCCAAACCGGACAATATCATACTAAGTTGGGCGGGGTGTGACACCTTGTCGGGCTAGGGTCGGGCCTGGGGCCTATGCTTGTGTTTCTAAAATTCGGGCCAGGCCAAATATGCCTTTAGGGCCCGGCCCGGCCCCTAACACCTATATTTAGAAGACATTATCTGAAAGGGTGGGAGAAGGAGACATGATTAAAATATATCTATCAATGCAAATTAGTTTTTGAAAATCTAGATGCAAAATATTTTGATTGTGCTCACGATCCTATATATTGTTTTATAGGATCCAACTCAGGAAGATATCCAAAAAGGACCTCTTCAATAAGAAATGCCCACCCTTCACCCTAAACAACAAAAACCTTTTCAAAGACATCAAGCTATATACATGATGAGAATAAACGATTGTGATTCATATTATCATATTATATATATATAAGTACAATGTTCATCATCGGACCAACTCTAATTCTAAATACTTCGATGGTTGAATAGATAGCACATGATATTACAAGGTGTCAAGATTTTTTTTTTTTTTTTTTTCATTTCATTGAAAAGGTAAACTACCAATGTGGTGCCTAAACACTTTTTTTATAAAATAAATAAAGAAAAAAAATCATACATTATGCATCTAGGGATAAGAAATGTTGTTGCACACACAAATGTTATGCAATAGGCATATTCTAAATTAATGGTATAAAATTTTCAATATATGTAAAACTTTACCAATCTCGATGTACATAAGTAATTATTTTTACATACCTCATGCCATAAAAAGAAAATGATCCCTTTAGGAACATATTTCATACACTACAACACTGATTTTTTAGTGACGTTTTTCTATATAAAACGTCAGCAAAGTTAAATCTTAGAATTATTTATTTTCTAGGAAAAGTAAAAAATCAGAGATTATTACCGACATTTTAAAACATCAGTAAAAGTATTAATATTATTTATTATATTTTCTTTTTTCTATTATCGACGAAAAAAAACGTCGGTAAAAATTTTTATTTCTTCTTTTGCCGACAAATAAAAAACTTCGGTAAAAAGGTATTATAATTTTTTATTTATTTTTCTTTTACCGAAGAAAAAAAACGTTGGTAAAAAGTTTTTTATGGTTTTTTTATTTTTATTTCTTCTTCTGCTGACGAAAAAAACTTTGGTAAAAGTATTTATATTTTTTATATTATTCTTATTTTACGACGAAAAAAACGTCGGTAAAAGAATTTTTATGTTTTTTTTATTTTTTATTTCTTATATTACGGACGAAAAAAAAACATCGATAAAGTATTATATTTTTTATTTTATTTTTCTTTTACCGACGAAAAAAAACATCAGTAACACAGTAATTATATTTTATTTATTTTTCATTTTTTGTTTTTACCGACGAAAAAAAAAGTCGGTAAAAAGTATTTCTAATGTTTTTTTATTTTTAATTTCTTCTTTTGCCGACGAAAAAAATGTCGGTAAAAGATTCTTATGTTTTTTTTATTTTTAATTTCATTTTTTTGCCAATGAAAAAACAATGGTAAGAAGTATTTTTTTTTTAACAAATGGTAAGTTTTGTTTTTTCAATTTATAATTTTCCTGTTAAACCTGTTTATATAGCCTGACAAAAAATTAACCTTTGGGTACCTATATTCAATATAAGAATTAATTGCACACAAAAGTTGCTATATAACAAACAACCATCGCCATTTTCATCAAATCATTCATTCTCATTAAACAAATAATACAATCAATAATGATGCAGTCACATATAAAATGTTCCAATATACATATAACAAATAAACTAAAGAAAAAACACGACCCCAGAAATCTGCAAACAACCGACCCAAAGTGTCATCAATCTGTAATGAAACAAACAGCAATTAAGAATGTTTTCAATGAATTAAATTATATAGATGAAAGATAAGCAGTATATATATAAATCTTTTCTTAAGTTTTTTTGGCGGCCTGTTTTCCCAGCCTAAGTGGTGAGAATCGGCGGCGGTTTTTTGCCATTTAAATCTCGTTAACTGAAGTCCGATTCACTAAACATCAAATTCTACAATTTACTTGCGCCTTGAACAGTCCAGTTGTCGTTCCAACTTTTTTTTTCTGAGGGCCATTTCCCGTTTTTGGACCCCCGCGGGCCGTTTTCGAGCTAAGTGTTGAAAATCCGATGTTTTCGCTTCTAAATATCTAACTGGGTCTTCTTTGCTGAAACCCGTTCAGTTTCTACAGCTTACTCTAGCCTCGAGTGAAGTGTCAGCTAGTTCCAATTTTTTCGAGGGCCGTTTCCCATTCCGACCCGGCGGGAGGTTTTTCGACCCAAAGTGTTGTGAAATCCGATGTTTTCGCTTCTTAAATCCTCTAACCGGGAGTCCTATTTGCGAACCATCAGTTCCTACAAGTTACTCTAGCCTTGAGCTAAGGTGTGTGCCGGTTTTCGAATTTTCATGGGGCCGTTTCCCATTCCGGACCCCTAGCGGCCCGTTTTCGAGCCTAAGTGTTGGAACAATCTGATGTTTTCACTTCTAAATCTCTAACCGGGAGTCCTATTTGCGAACCGTCAGTCCCTACAAGTTACTCTAGCCTCATCAAACGAAGTGTCCGTGCCGGTTTCCAATTTTTCCAGGGGCCGTTTCCCGTTCAACCTCTGGCGGCCGTTTTTCGAGCTAAGTGTTGGAAAATCTGATGTTTCGCTTTCTAAATCTTTAACTGGGAGTCCCTATTGCGAACCGTCAGTTCCTACAAGTTACCAGCCTCGAGCCGAAAGTGCTCGTGCCGGTTTCCGATTTGCGAACCATCGAGCTCGTTAATCGATGTTTTCGCTTTCTATTCTACCGTCTTGCAACCGAGCTACAAGTGCTCATGAGCGAATTTCTCGATGATTTTTCTGGGGGCCGTTTCTCGTTCCGACACCGGCGCGACCTTTTCGAGCCTAAGTGTTGGAAAATCCAATGTTTTCGCTCCTAATTCTTGGCTAACTTAGATCATCTTTACGGAACTGTCAGTTCCTACAACTTACTTACCTCGAGCGAAGTGCTCATGCCGTTTCTGATGCAATTCTAATTTGAATGCTTTGGACCCACTTGGGAGTGTATCTTGAACCGTATGGCTTTGGACGTGTAAGCCTTTTAGGATTTTTCTTCTTTGTTTGATTTTCTTTCTTGATTCAAGATTCAAAATTTGAATCTTAACTTTTTATCTATCAATCATGGCTTGGACGTCCAACTTGGAATGGAGAAGCTTGGGAAGGCAAAGCGTGGACGTGTGTATCTCCTTTGGAATAGCTTTCTTGGGCTTGCAAAGTTTCCAAAAAAAAAATATTTGGAAACATATCTTGGATGAAATCCAACTTGTAAGTTCTTAAGGAAACCTGCACTCTTTGGATTGGATTTATCTTGCCAACTTCCTGTGGTTACTACCCTCTCATATTTAGACTAAATTTGCTTGAAATCTATCAAATCTGGCCCAATTCCTCTTTTAAGGAATTCCTCAAATTACATCATTTGGCTTAAATAATTTCCAATCTGAAATTCAGATTTGGTATATTACAATTGGAACACATGATGGGCCCACTCTGTGTGTGCAATTGCTTGAATTCCCTTAACCTTGATTTCTTCATATGCTGATTTTTTCTTTTGCATTTTTTCTTCTTTGTTTGGCTGAATTGAATCGTCCAACAGAGTTAGATGGACCCATGCAGGCTTAATACCTTAGTTTTCCTTTCTGTTATTCTTCAATTGGATTTTCACTTCGCGGGGTCCCAAGAAATTGATTTTTCCCTACAAAAATACCGACGAATTACAAAAACGCGTAAAATGGACTGTTTAGCTGGACAGGTTTCTTCAAAACGTTGCGTAAAGTTGATTTTTATTTTAGCGACGTGAGATGCATGCATTAACTAGTTACTGTTTACCTTATTTACC